>JAVIAB010000049.1:4590996-4622317 GCA_032433765.1 Megaustenia siamemsis | reverse complement strand
TTGTGCCTCCGGAAAGATCACCTCGCTACGTCTTTATGGTAACAATAAAATAAAAACATTGAACAAAATGGTAAGAGAAGTAAATTAAGAGTAAATCGGCGTTCTTCACTTAACTAATAACGTAAATAAATAAGGTATGGTGACGTTTAAAATATGTTAATTTTAGGGCAATAATTCTTTTCTTTCTTCTTCTTTCATCTGGCTGTAATGCCTTTAATAGTCGCAGAGAAAAGAGTTTGATGTCAGGATACTATGGTGTCTCTAATATTTTTACTTGCGTTTGATTTTTTTTTTTTCATAAATGGAACGTTTTTCTTTGGCGCAATCATTTTAGAGGGAAAGTTATGTTTACAAACTCTCGGAAAAAAAATCACAAATAATCAACAACAGAAAAAAGATTAAGTAGCTGAATTGGCCGTGTTCTTTTCTAAAGTTTTATTTCTCGTGGCAAGGCGCAGTGCCGAGGAGTACGTGTTCGATCCTGCTTCAGACCATATATTTTTTCTTTGTTTTTTTCTGTTGTTGATTATTTGTAATTTTTTCCGAGTGCTGTAAACATACCTCTTTCTCTGAAATGATTCGCTGATTTATCATCTCGGAAGTCTCTCTCTATAAGAATATTCATTTATTATTATTTGTTTCTTTTTGTAGCGTATCTGATTGCTGGTAAAAAAAAAAAAGAAAATGTTTGAGTCTTTGCATATGTTTTTTTATTCCTATATCCCTCTTTTGCGGTAATGAACGGACTATTTTTACATAGCGCGCATTTCTGTAATGTGGCAATGACCAGGGCAAAGGTCACCTCAAAGTTCTGTCTCAAGTCCTGGCCTGCTCAAGTGTCGAACACACTGTCAGCGCTGTACATCAGGTGGAGTGAGTAATGGCTGTCTTTTCTTTCAACAGACAGAGAGAGAGAGACAGACCACGCACGCACACACATACACACACACAGAGACACACACAGACACACACACAGGCACACACAGAGACACACGTACAGACACACACACAGACACACGCACAGACACACGCACAGACACACACACAAACACACAGACACAGAAACACGCACATAATGTGCACATACACACACACAGACACACGCACAGACACACACAGACAAACAAAAATACACACACATATACACACACAGACACACATACACAGACACACACAGAGACACACACAGACACACACAGACACACACATACAAACACACACACACAGATACACATAGACACACAGGACAAACATACAGACAAACACACACACAGATACACATAGACACACACACAGATACAACATAGACACACACAGCACCACACACACAGATACACATAGACACACACAGATACACATAGACACACACAGACACACACAGATAGACATAGACACACACAGACACACACACACAGAGATACACATAGACACACACACAGGACACACACACACACATATACACACAGACACACACAGACACACACAAGACACACACACACAGATACACATAGACACACACACAGACACACACACACATATACACACAGACACACACACACAGATACACATACAGACACACACACACATAGACACATAGACACACACACATCTTTCTATCATTCCATCTATCCACGACATCAAGACAACATCGTCTACGATACAAAAACACGAACATGAACACGTCACGGGCATGTTGCAGGGTTTGGACCACAGCACGGACCCAGACCAGACAAGGAAAGACACGACATGCTGAGGAAGGGGTGGCACGACAACATACGGGAACTGACAGGATTGTTTCTTTATTTGTTGTTAGTATCATCATCAATGCACACTGGACGAACCCATGGTGCCCCGTTGTCCTCATCGAGAATCTCGGGAAAATCGGAGGAGAATTCTGGCTCACGTGCACGAACTCTGTAACACGGCATGGGATCCACCGTGTGGGTAGGGTTCTGCTGAGAATGTTACCCGGGAAGCGACCATACATAAGGCTACTCTTTTTTATTTTAAACTGCCAAGGGTTCTTTAACGTGCGCCAATGCACACGGGACCCCCTGTTTTAATGCCGTTATCCGAGAGGGCTAGACATCGGATCTCACTACCCGAGAGATCAGGGGAGGGAAAGGTCATAAAGAAACCACGGATTCATTTTTCCTATTTTTGAGAATTCACCACCGCTTCTCGTGGGGTTTGAACCATAATCTTTCCAGCCCCGAGGCCGACGTTCTTACCACTAGACATCCCCCCCCAAAAAAAAAAAAATGGCAGGATTAACCTTCGTCAGATCTCAGATAGCAGCTGTTGATCGTGACGGTTACTCCAACGACCGCCAAGATTATCAGGCTCGTAATGATGATGATTTAGTGTCCATGTTTCGAGCCATTCAGGAATGTTGATGAAATATAACATTTTATTTTCTCTTGTATAATTTGATATTATTCACTTTGATGCGAGTGTATATTGCCTGTAGTAAATTTAAAAAAAAATGTAATATGACTGTCTAAATGTGTATGCCTATAAATAACATTTCTTATAACTTTCAAAGCAAGAAACAGAATAGAATGGCGATCCATGGTAGCCAACCTTCGTTGCGGAGAAGGCACACGATGATGATGATGATAAATAACATTGGGTATGCTGATGATACGAGCCTCGATAGCTCAGTGGTTAGTGAACTGGACTACAAAGGACAAGAGGTAGGGTTCGATCCCAACCGACGGCTTCCGAGTTCATCATCATCATGTGCCATACCGGTTGGCGTAGGTGATCATGTCCTTCCACAATCTTCTATCTACAGTGCATCGTATCAGTTCTGTTGTTGACTGTTTTACATGCCAGGACACCAAGTTATCCAGTATTTTCTCTCTTTGTCGCCCGCGATCTCTCTTTCCTTTTATTTTGCCAGTTGTAACCAAGTATTCCAACTTTCCTCTTCTCATGATGTGCCCGAAAAATGTTGATTGTTTCTTTCTGATGTTTTTTAAGAGCTCCCTTTTTGTGTTGGCCTCTAGTTCACCCAACCTTAAATGGGTACCGGATTTTTTCTGGGATAGTAAAGCGGCACGGGCGTAATACCGACAACATTACCCCAAAAATCATGCGCTGAATGTCTGTAAATTTATGGTCACTAACACCATATTCCCTATACACCACTTGACGTGACAGGGGCTCTTTACTTTTACGTATGCTGATGATGCAGTCTTAAAAGCTATGAGTGAAAATGAGTTACAGGAAATGTTAGATTCAATTGTGAAGGAAAGGAAAAATAAAGGACTCAGCCTTAATAGTAAAAATACAGAAGTAATGGTAACAACAAAGAGAAAGACTTTACACCGCAGTGAACAATAAAGACAGGTGGAACAATATTAAAACAGGTAAATGAATTTAAATATCTGGGAACAGTGTTAACGTAAGATGGTTGATGTACAATAGAGGTGAGATACAGAATAGCTCAAGAAAAAGCAGCTTTCCAAAAAATGAGGAAGATATTGTGCAATCTACGGGCGTAATACTGACCACATTACCCAAAAATCATGTGCTGAAGGTCTGTAAAATATAGGGTCACTAACACCATATTTCCCTATACGCCACTTGGCGTGACGGGGGTACTTTACTTTTTTTTTATTGTGCAATCTATTTTAACAATAGATACAAGAAAAAGAGTTCTTAAATGTTATGTAGAGCCAGTCTTAACATATGGATGTGAATCATGGACAATAGGACAACAGACAAGAAAATCACTGGAGGCTGTAGAAATATGGTTTTACAGAAGAATATTGAGAATACCATGGACAGCTAAGATGAGCAATGAAAACGTTTTGAAAGAAGCCAAAGCAAAAAGGAGGAAAGAGAGAGAAGACATTTTTATTAGGAAAATCCAATAATTTTTTGGACCATATAAAGAGAAGGAACAGCTGGAATATATTGTGACAACTGGAAAAATTGAGAGACGAAGAGGTAGAGGGAAGTAAAGAGAAAAGATACCAGACAGCTTAAGAGAATGGCTTGGCAGAAGGTCAACAACAGAAATGATAAATAACTGCCACGATCGAGAATTCTAGAGAGACATGATCACCTACGCCAGCAGGCATTGTACTTGGTGATTATAAGTGTTATATATATTTCATTACTGTATTTCTTTCTTTCTTTCTTTTTATCTTGCTCATCTTTTGCAAATAGATCAGGAACAATTTTTTTTCTGTAAAATTTGGACTCGGATCTCTAGAACAAACATCCAGGTGAGAAAATGATGAGTCACACAGGTAGAGTCCTGACGTCACTTCAGGTACACAGAGAGTACCCAGCCAGAAACGTGCCCTTCAAACGCCAGATGTCAGGGTTCAGCATGAAGTGCCGGATCTGGGATACCATGGTGGGGGTTGGGTTCATTTAGAAGCTAATTTGATTGGTCACTGGGTCTATGTAGAAGCTTATTTTATTGGTCACTGGGTCTATGTAGAGCTTATTTATTGGTCACTGGGTCTATGTAGAAGCTTATTTTATTGGTCACTAGGGTCTATGTAGAAGCTTATTTTATTGGTCACTAGGGTCTATGTAGAAGCTTATTTTATTGGTCACTAGGGTCTATGTAGAAGCTTATTTTATTGGTCACTGGGTCTATGTAGAAGCTTATTTTATTGGTCACTGGGTCTATGTAGAAGCTTATTTTATGGTCACTGGTCTATGTAGAAGCTTATTTTATTGGTCACTAGGGTCTATGTAGAAGCTTATTTTATTGGTCACTGGGTCTATGTAGAAGCTTATTTGATTTGTCTCTGGGTCTATGTAGAAGCTTATTTGATTTGTCTCTGGGTCTATGTAGAAGCTTATTTGATTTGTCTCTGGGTCTATGTAGAAGCTTATTTGATTTGTCTCTGGGTCTATGTAGAAGCTTATTTTATTGGTCACTGGGTCTATGTAGAAGCTTATTTGATTTGTCTCTGGGTCTATGTAGAAGCTTATTTGATTTGTCTCTGGGTCTATGTAGAAGCTTATTGATTTGTCTCTGGGTCTTTGTAGAAGCTTATTTGATTGTTCATTGGGTCTATGTAGAAGCTTATTTGATTGTTCATTGGGTCTATGTAGAAGCTTATTTGATTGGTTACTGTGTCTATGTAGAAGCCTATTTGATTGGTCACTGGGTCTATGTAGAAGCTTATTTGATTGGTCACTGGGTCTATGTAGACGCTTATTTGATTGTTCATTGGGTCTATGTAGAAACTTATTTGATTGTTCATTGAATGGATCAATGTAGAAGCTTATTTGATTGTTCATTGGGTCTATATATATAAGCTTATTTGATTGGTTACTGTGTTTATGTAGAAGCTTATTTGATTGGTTACTGTGTCTATGTAGAAGCCTATTTGATTGGTTACTGTGTCTATGTAGAAGCCTATTTGATTGGTTACCGTATCTATGTAGAAGCCTATTTGATTGGTTACTGTGTCTATGTAGAAGCTTATTTGATTGGTCACTGGGTCTATGTAGAAGCTTATTTGATTGGTCACTGGGTCTATGTAGAAGATTATTTGATTTGTCTCTGGGTCTATGTAGAAGATTATTTGATTTGTCTCTGGGTCTATGTAGAAGATTATTTGATTTGTCTCTGGATCTATGTAGAAGCTTATTGATTTGTCACTGGATCTATGTAGAAGATTATTTGATTGTCACTGTGTCTATACGTTCGGCTGTACATGGACTGAAAACTATAAACGACTTGTATGTGACTGTGTTAAATAAACGTAAAATCGTACGAAGCAGCTAAACTAATAGAACGTCAAGACAATCTATAACGTCTTCATCTGGAATAACAAACAGATTATAAAAATTGAGAGGAGTGACAGTGAGAATGAAACGAAATAATAAGTAGCGGCACTGTATAAATGGGGACAAGCACAATTATCAAATATATATAAATTAAAATATTAAATATTATCAAACCTCTTCTTCTTGTCTCCTCTTTTTTCTTCCTCTCTTCCTCTTCTTCAGCGATTAGCCTCTCCTGTACATTTAGACCAGGGGAATTCCGGTCAATATGGCGGATAGGCTGCGAGGAACCGCTGAGGCTCTGTTTGAAAAGTGTTTCTTGTTGCAGTTTCCTCATATTCCAAGTCCGGCTTGCTGCCAGAACTACTGAGTTTAGTGATATGTGCACATTGTGAGCTGTGATTTTTATCCGGATTGTGTTTTGATATTCCGATTGTTTACGATGAATGATGATATCGTATGACGAAGGACAGTTTGGTTGCGTTCACTCTCGGTGCTGTTACGCCTTATGCCTTTTGTCGTGTGCTGTAGCTGCTATCATGGGAATGCAGCTACATTTCTTTTTTTGTTGATCTTTCAAAGCGATGAGATGTTAATTCGGATGATTCCACAAGCACGGGCGGTTTAGCAATTATGGATTTTAATTCGTTTGCAGTGATGCCGGGGCCTTCGATTAACTACAACTACTACTCATCATCATGTGCCATACCGGTTGGCGTAGGTGATCATGTCCCTCCACAATCTTCTATCTACAGTGCATCGTACCAGTTCTGTTGTTGACTGTTTTCCATGCCATGACACAAAGCCATCTAGTATTTTCTCTCTTTGTCGCCCGCGATCTCTCTTTCCTTTTATTTTGCCAGTTGTGACCAAGTATTCCAACTTTCCTCTTCTCATGGTGTGCCCGAAAAATGTTGATTGCTTCTTTCTGATGTTTGTTAAGAGCTCCCTTTTTGTGTTGGCCTCTTTGAGAACTTCCTCATTGGTCTTTTTATCTGTCCAGGGAACTTTCAACATTCTTCTGAGAAATCCCATCTCTGTGGTCTCTAATCACAACTACTGCTACAACAATCAAATGTACTATCAACCCTTACGTATGTGCGTGAAAGCTGGAAAACAACAAGAGATATAGAAACACAGTTGAACGCATTCGAAAATAAATGTCTAAGGAAAATACTTGGTATAGTGTGCAACGAATTCAAAACAAACGAGGAAATGAGAGAAATCGCCAATCAACCACTAATATCTTCAGTAATAAAGAAAAGACGATGGTCATATGTTGGACATATGATGAGAAGAGATAATAATCGAATAGCAAAGTAAGCCCTCATATGGGAAACAACAGGTAAGAGAAAAAGAGGAAGACCCAGAGAGACAATGAGAAGAACATTGAAGAGAGAAAGAAGAGCAGCAGGAATCGGCTCCCTCAATGAGATAGAGCTGCTTGCACAGAACAGAGACAAATGGCGAGATTTGATAAAATATCTTAAAAGAATTGAAAACTGCTAGAACAAAAATTCAGATAAGAGAAGGAGTATCTTGGTCTACGCCCTATGGCCGGCTACGGCTCGAAAGGTCAATAGATAGACTACTACAACTAAGGAGCCGCGATAGCTCAGTGGTTAGTAAATGGACTACAAAGGACAAGAGACCGGGTTCGATCCTGACCGACAGCTTCCGGGTTCATCCAGCCTTAAATGGGTACCGGTTTTTTTGGGAAAGTAAAGCGGAACGGGCGTAATACCGCCCACATTACCCCAAAAATCATGTGCCGAAGGTCTGTAAAAACTGTGGTCACTAACACCCATATTCCCTATACGCCACTTGGCGTGACGGGGGCTCTTTACTTTCCATGAAAAAAAAAAAAACCACTACCTATTTTATCTTGGCTGAATCTCTCTTCCTTTGTGCCCAGTACACTAGCGAGATATCGTCACTCTATTTTGGATTCATTACCTTTACTCTCTTCGTTAAAACGCTTTTACAGTTTTGCAAAATGTGATATCTTGAGCCTCTTTTTAAAAAAAAAATTCCTATTGATGTTTCTTTCCTTGTCCCCCACTATCTCTCTCTCTCTCTCTCTCTCTCTCTCTCTCTCTCTCTCTCTAGCAATATAGAATCAGTTCTGACCTATGGAAGTTAATCATGGACAGTAGACTAATACATGAAAAATGATTAGAGGCCACAGAGATGGGATTTCTCAGAAGAATGTTGAAAGTTCCCTGGAAAGCTAAAAAAAGACCAATGAGGAAGTTCTCAAAGAGACCAACACAAAAAGGCAGCTCCTAAAAAACATCAGAAAGAAGCAATCAACATTTTTCGGGCACATCATGAGAAGAGGAAAGTTGGAATACTTGGTTACAACTGGCAAAATACACGGAAAGAGAGATCGTGGGCGACATAGAGAGAAGAAACTAGATAACGTGGTGCCATGATATGGAAAACAGTCAACAACAGAATTGATACGATGTACTGTGATTAGAAGATTGTGGAAGGACATGATCGCCTACGCTAACCGGTATGGCACATGATAATGATAAGAATTCTGACAATGACCTCAGTTGCTCGACCCATTCAACTTGTTCGATTCGTGTCAAAAACATCGGTCGTTTGCTCCAAACATATAAATCCCTTTATGCTCCACGTACACACACACAACACATATGAGCAAATATGAGGTGATATTTATAAAAAAAGTGGCGCAAAAAAACATGTTTGTTTAGGTAATAAATAATATTTAGGAAATTGGGAGAAAAACAAACAGGGAGTTTCACTCGGTGACCCAGGAGATGATCGGTTCAAGAAAGTGCACGTCATTAAAATAAGGTGGGCTCAGCATGTTGCTCTTTGCTGGAAACAGTTTGGATTAGTTAATTTAGTTTGCTTTAGTTTAGAGTAGTTTTGCTTAAGTATAGTTTTGTTTAGTTTAGTTTAATTTAGCTTGGTATAGTTAGTTTATTTTGGCTAAGTTTAGTTTAATTCAGCTTGTATAGTTAGTTTAGTTTGGTTAGTTTAGTTTAATTTAGCTTGATATAGTTAGTTTAGTTTGGTTAGTTTAGTTAATTCAGCTTGGTATAGTTAGTTTAGTTGGTTAGTTTAGTTTAATTTAGCTTGATATAGTTAGTTTAGTTTGGTTAGTTTAGTTTAATTCAGCTTGGTATAGTTAGTTTAGTTGGTTAGTTTAGTTTAATTCAGCTTGGTATAGTTAGTTTAGTTTGGTTAGTTTAGTTAATTCAGCTTGGTATAGTTAGTTTAGTTTGGTTAGTTTAGTTTAATTTAGCTTGATATAGTTAGTTTAGTTTGGTTAGTTTAGTTTAATTCAGCTTGGTATAGTTAGTTTAGTTGGTTAGTTTAGTTTAATTCAGCTTGGTATAGTTAGTTTAGTTTGGTTAGTTTAGTTTAATTTAGCTTGATATAGTTAGCTTAGCTCGGTTTAGTTAGTATAGCGTAGTTAGTTTAATTTGGTTTAGTTTGTTTAGGTTTTGTTTAGTTTAGGTGGTTGGTTTATTTTGGTTAGGTTTAGTTTATTTTATTTTGTTTTGGTTTAGTTTAGTTGGGCTTGGTTTAGTATAGTTTATTTTGTGCGGTTTAGTTTAGTTTGGTTTGGTGGTTTAGTTTAGTTTATTTTGGTTTGGTTTATTTTAGTTTGGTTTAGTTTGTTTTAGTTTGGTTTAGTTTAGTTTCGTTTGATATAATTTATTTTGGTTTATTTTAGTATGTTTTAATTTCGTTTGGTTTGGTTTGGTTTGGTTTAGTTTATTTTATTTTGGGTTAGCTTAGTTTCTTCTAGTTTAGTTTGGTATAGTTTAGTTTAGTTTAGTACGTTTTAATTTAGTTTCTTCTAGTTTAGTGTGTTATAGTTTAGTTTCTTCTAGTTTAGTTTAGGAAGTTTTAGTTTAGTTAATTCTAGTTTAGTATAGTTTAATTAGTTTTAGTTTAGTTCCTTCTAGTTTAGTTTCGTGTGGTTTAGTTTAGTTAGTATTAGATTAGTTTCTTCTAATTTACTTTCGCATGGTTTAGTTTAGTTAGTTTTAGTTTAGTTAGGTTTAGTTTAGTTTCGTTAGTTTTAGTTTAGTTCTTCTAGTTTAGTTTAGTTAGTTTTGGTATAATTTCTTCTAGTTTAGTTTCGTATGGTTTAGTTAGTTTTAGTTTCGTTTAGTCGGTAGATCATCCTTATTACAACAACAACAAACAACAATAACAATAACAACAACAACCACAACAACAACAACCACGACAACATCAACAACAACAACAACCACAACAACAACAACAACCACAACAACAACAAAAAACCACAACAAAAACAACCACAACAACAAAAACAACCACGACAACAACAACAACCACCACAATAACAACAAAACAGCAACAGCAACAACCACAACAAAACAACCACCACAACAACAACCACAACAACAACAACAACAGCAACAACAATAACCACGACAACAACAAACACCACCACCACCACAACAACAAACAACAACAACAAGAACAACAACCACCATCACAACAACAACAATAACAACAACAACCACAACAACAACCACAACCACATCCACAACAACAACAACCATGACAACAAAAAACAACAACAACAACAACAACAAACAACACAACAACAACCATGACAACAAAAACAACAACAACAACCACAACAACCACAACAACAACAACCACGACAACAACCACAACAACAACAACAACCACGACAACCACAACAACCACAACAACAACAACCACGACAACCACAACCACAATACCACCACCACCTATAACAACAACAACCACAACAACCACAACAACAACAAACACAACAACAAGAACCCACAACAACAACAGCAACAACAACCACGACAACCACAACAACAACCACAACAACAACAACAATCACAACAACTACAACAACAACAATAACAACAACAACAACAACCACAACAACCACGACAACAACAATAACAACAACAACAACAACGACAACAACAACAACAACAACAATCACAACAACAACAACAACAACAACAACAACAACCACGACAACAACAACCACAACAACAACAACCACAACAACAACAACAACAACAACAACAACAACAACCACGACAATAAATACAACCACAACAACAACAACCACTACAGCAACAATAACCACAATAACAACATAAACGACAACAACAACAACAACATCCACGACAACCACAACAACAACAACAACAACAACAACAACAATCACAACAACTACAACAACAACAACAAACAACAACAACACCACAACAACCACGACAACAACAACCACAACAACAACAACAACAACCACAACAACAACAACAACCACGACAATAAATACAACCACAACAACAACAACCACTACAGCAACAATAACCACAATAACAACATAAACGACAACAACAACAACAACATCCACGACAACCACAACAACAACCACAACAACAACCACAACAACAACAACAACAAAAACAACAACCACAACAAAAACAGCAACCACAACAACAACAACCACGACAACAACCACAACAACAACCACAACAACAACCACAACAACAACAACTACTACAACAACAACAACAACCACAACAACAACTATAACAACAACAACAACAACCGCAAGAACAACAACAACCACAACAACCACAACAACAACTACAACAACAACAACCGCAAGAACAACAACAACAACAACCTCAACAAGAACAACAACAACAACCGCAACAACAACAACCACAACAACCACAACTACAACAACAACAACCACAACAACAACCACAACAACCACAACTACAACAACAACAACCACAACAACCACAATAACAACCACAACAACAACAACAAGCACAACTACAACAACCACAACAACCACAACTACAACAACCACATCAACCACAACCACAACAACCACAACAACCACAACAACCACAACTACAACAACAACAACCACAACAACCACAATAACAACCACAACAACCACAACAAGCACAATAACAATCACAACAAAAACAACAAGCACAACTACAACAACCACAATAACCACAACTACAACAACAACAACCACAACAACAACAATAACAACCACAACAACAACAACAAGCACCACAACAACAAGAACAACAACAACAAATACAACAACAACCACGACAACAAGAACAGGCACAACAACAACAACAACAACCACAACAACAACAACCACATAGTGCTCATGTCATGACCTCATCACGCCCCTCCAGTATGAACCACACCAGCCACAGACTAGCGGAAACACTGATAATAGCTTCAGCTCTGTTGCTTGAACTCTGTATCACTGGCAAGGACATTGACCCCAATCTCTCTGAATTCATAGTAACATGATTCTATAAATGTCGATGATTTACTGTCACATTTACTTATTACAGATTTAGTTTTTTTTTTTTAAAATGAATGAAACATGTCGAGTACAGATCCCCGGAAATACGTAGATACCTACGTCATCACGTTCATTACTACCCGCATCGCCATATTGCCATCCTCAATTAAGCCATCTGGACTGGAGGTCAACATAACCTCGTGCTAAGATCATTTCCGGTACTTTGATTAAAGAACCAGTTGTCCCGATTACTGACATCATGGGAGATAACAAACATAGACAAGTGTAACTCATCCGCCTTCTTATTTACTTCCTCATTTACTTTCAGCATCGAGGGGAGATATAATTTTCCGTCTTTGCTCATCTGTTTGTCTTCTGCTGCTTTTATGTTTCATCATCATCATCATCATCATCATCATCATTATGTGCCATACCGGTTGGCTTAGGCGATTATGTCCTTCCACAATCTTCCATCCACAGTCATCATCATCATCGGGTGCCATCTCCGCAACGTAGGTTGGCTACCATTTGAGCGTCATTCTGCCCTGTCTCTTGATCTCCGCAACGTAGGTTGGCTACCATTTGAGCGCCATTCTGCCCTGTCTCTTGCTTTGATGGTGCAGGTTATCCTTCTTGGTATAGAGTCCTAACACTGCATGTACTTATTTGTAGATCTTTCCTCCGACATAAGTTCTAATTCCTCTTCATGGCTTCCTCTGGACTAATACGTGATGAGGCTCCAATCTCTTTCACGGTGGTCTGCCACATTCGTCTTTCGTGTCCTGAACATGCCTCTTCTGTACCACACACTTCGCTGTTTTCGCTTTCTAGGTCATTGCTGACTCTTCCGCCCCATCCACCGTTACTATCCACAGTGCATCGTATCAATTCTGCTGTTGACTGTTTCCGTGCCATGACACCAAGTTATCTAGTTTTTTTCTCTTTTTTATCCGCGATCTCTCTTTCCTTTTATTTTGCCAGTTGTAACCAAGTATTCCAACTTTCTTCTTCTCATGATGTGCCCGAAAAATGACCATTGTTTCCTTCTGATGTTTTTTAGGTTCTCCCTTTTTGTGTTGGCCTCTTTGAGAATTTCCTCGTTGGTCTTTTTAGCTGTCCAGGGAACTTTCAACATTCTTCTGAGAAATCCCATCTCTTGGCTTCAGTCTTTTTATTCTTAATCTCCTGTCATTAATTCGTTTCCATAGGTCAGAATTGATTCTATATAGCACCGATGAACTCTCTTTCTCACTACAATTGACATCAACTTGTTGCATAAGATATTTTTCATTTTCCGAAATGCTATTTTGGTCTGAGCTATTCTGCTTTTTATTTCTGTGATGCATCTTCCATCTGATGTTATTATTGTGCCCAAGTATTTGACGCGTTACGTTTGTTTCAGATTTGTCTCGTTTATTTCTATGTTACATGCTAATGATAATTGTTTCTTCGATATGACCATTACTTCTGTTTTCTTACTAATCAGACTTTAACCTTTACTGTTGCTTTCTTTTACTATTATGTCTATTATTTATTGTAGTTCATTCTCTGTCTCTGCTATTAAGACTGAGTCATCCGCATATCGCAAATTGTTTATGTTGTGACCGTTGACTCAAATTCCTTTTATATCTACAACTGTAAAAAGTAAGTAAAGTACCCCCGTCACGCCAAGTGGCGTATAGGAAAATATGGTGTTAGTGACCCTATATTTTACAGACCTTTAGCACATGATTTTTGGGGTAATGTGGTCAGTATTACGCCGTGCTGATTTACTTTCCCAGAAAAAAATCCGGTACCCATCTAAGGCTGGGTGAACCCGGAAGTCGTCGGTTGGGATCGAACCCTACCCCTTGTCCGTGGTATATCTACAACTGATCTCATAATATTTTTGCTGTAAAGTGAAAACAAATCCGGCGACAGAACACAGCCTTGGCTATTAATTGACAAGAAAAATTATTTTCAAATTGAAAAAAAAGATGGACAATCTCCTTAACAAACCTCATAGTTTCCTCTAACATTTTTTCTGTAGGCATCTTTCATCTCACGATTTTCTTAACATTGTGTTTATCTTCACATACGTTAACCAGTTCATTCACTGGTTACCGTCTCCACATACATTAACCAGTCATTCACTGGGTCTCCACATCGAAGCTCGGCTTCTAGGAAGCGTCGTTTTCTTATGTCTCTTCTCTTGATAGTGCACGTAGGATCACCATGGACTGCAGTGATATTCTGAATGCCCACAAGGGCGCTAAACGAAATAAAGATATATTATTGACTTTTGTCTATTTACGTTTCACTCTTTATTCCGAGCTCCTCCTCATTTTCTAATCTTATGATCTTTATATATCTTTACATCCATCCTATCTTACCTCATGTAGTACATATATATATATATATATATATATATATATATATATATATATCTCCCTTTTCTTATTTTACTCTTACCATCTAACTTCTCCTCTCTCTCTCTGTCCACTTCTCCCTATACTTGATCATCCGACATGTAGTTATAGTTAATTGTACTTCACCGTTTGTTGTCGTTGTCCCTGTATTCTGAAGAAGGCCACAGGCCGAAACGTCAGTATTGTGCTGTGTTCCTTCCTTGTAAAGCTGCCACCATACCTTGGAGTGTTTATCACAACCCATTACTGGCTCCACTCAAATCCGCAGCCATGAACAGACTTCACGAATATCATGTCAGCGTGGGAGATGGCAGATGAGAGTGGTATGTAGAAGTCCAAGGAAGATTTGTCAACGAATCATTTCAGGGTATGAGGTATGTTTACTACACTGGTAAAACAATTCACAAATAATCAACAACAGAAAAAAAGAACGATAGACAGTCTGAGGCAGGATGGAATCAGTACTCCTCGAAACAGCGCATTGCCACAAATAATCTGGTTAATAATAGAGAATATGGCCATCTAAGAAACGTACAAATGTTGCTATCATTAGCGATTTGTCGATTTTGTTGTTGTTGTTATTGGCTAGTAACATTTTTTGTTGTTATTAGTAATTTTGTTTGTTGTCACTAGCAACTTATTTTGCTGTTATTAGTAATTTTGTTTGTTGTCACTAGCAACAGGTAAAAGAAAAAGAGGAAGACCCAGGGAGACACTGAGAAGAACATTGATGAGAGAGGCAAGAGCAGCAGGAATCGGCTCCCTCAATGAGATAGAACTGCTTGCACAGAACAGAGACAGATGGCGAGATTTGATGAGATATCTTTGAAAGAAAACTGCTAGAACAAAAATTCATATAGGGAAGGTGTATCTTGGTCTACGCCTATGGGCCGGTTACGGCTCGAGGGGTCAATAGATAGATAGACTAGCAACTTATTTTGCTGTTATTAGTAATTTTGTTTGTTGTCACTAGCAACTTATTTTGCTGTTATTAGCAATTTTGTTTGCTGTCACTAGCAACTTATTTTGCTGTTATTAGCAATTTTGTTTGTTGTCACTAGCAACTTATTTTGCTGTTATTAGTAATTTTGTTTGTTGTCACTAGCAACTTATTTTGCTATCATTAGTAATTTTGTTTGTTGTAACTAGCAACTTATTTTGCTATCATTAGCAATTTTGTTTGCTGTCACTAGCAACTTATTTTGCTATCATTAGCAATTTTGTTTGCTGTCACTAGCAACTTATTTTGCTATCATTAGTAATTTTGTTTGCTGTCACTAGCAACTTATTTTGCTGTTATTAGTTTTTTTTTACTGTCACTAGCAACTTATCTTGCTGTCATTATCCACATTTTTTGCTGTCAAAAGTAACTGGTTTTTCTGCCATTAGCAACTTATTCAGGTTGCTTACTTGGCCGTGTGCACTAGCACCGGTTATGTCCTCGTGGCAAGGCGCTGTGTTGAGGAGTGCGGGTTCGATCCTGCTTCGAGCTGTCAATTTTATTCTTTGTTGTTGTTGATTATTTGTGATTTTTTTCCCCGAATGCTGTAAACACACCCATTCCCCTGAAATGATTCCCTGACCTGTCACCTCGGTAGCTTCCCTCCGGAATAAAATGTATTCATTATTAGTTGTCCCCAGAACCAACACAACACCAGTGACGTTGGTCCCTACACGTTGAGGGATATTCTTGGGAAGAGATCTGAGCACTTAAGGGCTTGCTCGATGTGCAATGAGTATGACATGTCGACAAACTCAATTATAGGTTCACCTGTTAATCTTTTGATATTATCAGTCCAGTTTAGTCATCATTATCATCATCTTCATTATCATCATTATCATCATCATCATCATCAGGTGCCATGTCGATTGGCGTAGGCGATCATTTCTTTCTACATCATTAGGTCCTTCATACACGTCATAATTTCAGACGGTGAATTTTTATTATGCCATTTGGATCAGCAAGATCAAAACACAACACAACGAGCATTCAGCAAACGTTGTGAAAATCCTAGACCTAATGGTCGACTACGAAAAAGATGGATGGATGGAATATTAGAAGCACTAGGAAACATAACAGCAGCAGAGGCGAACAGAAGAGCAAAATACCGTAACTTATATCTCCCCTCGACGCTGAAAGGCAAATGAGGAAGGAAAAAGAAGATTTGGATAAGCTGTTCAATATTTTTCTCTTTGTTTTCCTCTGCTCTTCTTTCCATCCATTCTGCCCGATTTTATAGTATTCTCAACGCCTTTTTTTTCGCACCACTTGTCCAAAAAATGCAGGTTATCTCTTCTGATTTTGATGATATTTTTTGTTTCTCCAGCTCGTTTTAAACATTCTTCATTTGTAATTTTTGCTGTCCATGGAATTCGTAACATTCTTCTAATAAACCACATCTCAGCTGCCTCTCATGTTCTCTGTGTTATCTTACTTATCGTTCATGACTCACTTCCATATAGTAGAACAGGTTCGATGTAGCACTTTAGGACAAGTTTTCTAACATTAATTGACAATGATTTGTTACAGAGGATGTTTTTCATTTCATGGAATTTTCTCTTTGCTTGTCCTATTCTGTTTATATTTTTTGAAGTTCATCTGCCATCTGATGTTATTACTGACCCTAGGTGTTTGAATCTATGCACTTGTTTGAGGATTTTTCCATTTAGTTTTACTCCACATTCTTATGTGTTTGCATTATTTTATATTAACATAGTTTCACCCCATCAAGGCTAGTTCCTTGTCGTGGGGATGGGGCTTAACAGTCACCAGGGACTGAAAACCAAGACTGGCCAGGCCTTCCTACACCCGAGCAGGACCACAGTCTGCTCTAGCAAGTTTAAGTGCTGAAGTCGGAGGCAACCAGCCAAAAGGCGCACTACAACAATCAGGATGCCACGCACTCACGCCAAAAAAAAAAGGCGAACGAAAGACAGATTATAGTTTCTGTATTTTTGATGTTGATGGTCAAGTCTTTGTGTTCACTTTCCGTTACAATTTCATGTAATAAATTGTGCAGCTACTTTAACAACATGTAACAAACAATCATTTCTTTTAGTGGCAGACAAAACAATCAGCTAAATATATTATGTCCTTGTTTGATTGAAACATGTTAAGAATTATGTTGACAGGTAAAAGAATATAATTGTGTTGTTGATAGGAATAATAACATAGAAAACATTTCTCACAAACATAATAGACACATAATGGACATGTTTTGTTTCAATAAAATATATGTGGAGGAAGATTCATATTTTATGTGAGAATTTAGAAATGAATTAGAGAGAAAATAGGGAGAGAGAGAAGGAGAAAGAGGGAGGAGTCAACGAGAAGAACAAAGAAAAATATGAAGAAACGTGGAGAGATGGAAGGACAATAGAGAGGAAAGATCGTAGGGGTTGGGGAATTTAAAATGGGAGAGGGGGCGATGTAGGAGGGAATGAGAAGGAAGAAAACAGATAGGAAGAAGTTTGGAGATATGGTTGGGGGGGGGGGGCAACAGAGGGGGGACTGAAGGGGTGCAGAATTTTAAACTGGAGAGACAAAGAGAGCTAGAATAAATTACCATGCCTGCTGGCGTAGGTGATCATTTCTCTCCACAACTCTTGATCTCGAGAGTTATTTATCATTTCTGTTGTTGACCTTCTCCCAAGCCATTCTCTTAAGCTGTCTGATATTTTTTTCTCTTTGCTTCCTTCTATCTATTTGTACCTCAATTTTCCCAGTTGTTACAATATGTTCCAGCTGTCCCCTTCTCATTACATGGCAAAAAAATGATGATTGTTTCTTCCTAATATTTAAAATTAGCTCTCTTTTTGCTTTGGCCACTTTCATAACGTCTTCATTACTCTAATAGCTGTCCATGGTATTCTCAACGTTCTTCTGTAAAACCTAATTTCTACAGCATCCAGTGATCTTCTTTGTATGTTGTCCTATTGTCCATGATTCACATCATATGTTATTACTGACTCTACATAACATTTAAGAACTCTTTTCTTGTTTCTATTGTCAAAAATGGATAGCACAGTATATGCCTTAAACCCAGTTTTTGGAAAGCTACTTTTGCCTTAGTCATTTTGCATCTCACCTCTGTTGTACATCTTCCGCCTGAGGTTAACAAAGTTCCCAGATATTTAAATTCATTTACCTGTTTTAATATTGTTCCACTTGTCTTTATTTTGTACATTACGGTGATGCCGTTTTCTTTGTTGCTACCATTACTTATGTTTTTTTTACTGTTGAGACTGAGTCCTTTATTTTTCCTTTCTTCACTATCATGTCCAACATTTCTTTTAACTCATTTTCACTCGATTAAGACTGTATCTTCAGCATCATCATCATCATCATGTGCCATACCGGTTGGCGTAGGTGATCATGTCCCTCCACAATCTTCTATCTACAGTGCATCGTATCAGTTCTGTTGTTGACTGTTTTCCATGCCATGACACCAAGCTATCCAGTATTTTCTCTCTTTGTTGCCCGCGATCTCTCTTTCCTTTTATTTTGCCAGTTGTAACCAAGTATTCCAACTTTCCTCTTCTCATGATGTGCCCGAAAAATGACGATTGTTTCCTTCTGATGTTTTTTAGGTTCTCCCTTTTTGTGTTGGCCTCTTTGAGAACTTCCTCATTGGTCTTTTTATTTGTCCAGGGAACTTTCAACATTCTTCTGAGAAATCCCATCTCTGTGGCCTCTAATCGTCTTTTCATTTGTTTGTCTACTGTCCATGATTCGCTTCCATAGGTCAGAATTGGTTCTATATAGCACCGATGAACTCTCTTTCTCATTTTTATTGACATAGATTTGTTGCATAAGATATTTTTCATTTTCTGAAATGCCATTTTGGCCTGAGCTATTCTTTTTATTTCTGTGGTGCATCTTCCATCTGAAGTTATTATTGTGCCCAAGTATTTGAAACGTTGCACTTGTTTCAGATTTGTCTCGTTTATTTTTATGCTGCATGATGGTGATGATTGTTTCTTCGATATAACCATTACTTCTGTTTTCTTACTATTCAGACTGATACCTTTCTTGTTGCTTTCTTTTACTATTATGTCTATAATTTCTTGTAGTTCATTCTCTGTCTCTGCTATTAAGACTGTGTCATCCGCATATCGCAAATTATTTATGTTGTGACCGTTGACTTCAATTCCTTTTCTTCAGCATACCTGAGGTTATTAAAATTATAACCTTCGATTATTATTCCAGGCATGCCCCTTATAAATATTAAAATAATCTCACTATAAATATTAAACAAATCTGGTGACAACACACAACCTCGTCTAACACCCTGTTTTATTTGTTGAAACATTCCCAATTGGTTTCCAGTTCTTATGGCCGCTGTTTGTTGCCAGTACATGTTCTTTATTATTCTTAGATCTTTGCTGTCTACGTTTATGCTTTCTAAAATGTTGATTATTTCTTGGTGCTTTACTTTGTCAAATGCTTTGGTGTAATCTATGAAACATAGGTATAGATCTGTTCTCACCTCTATGGCTCCTTCTACTAAAGATCTTATTATGTATATGACACTGTTCGTTCCTTTACCTCCAACAAAACCACACTGTTCATCGCTAATTTCTGGACTGATTTTGTTTCGCACTTTTAAGAATGATATATAAAAAATAAAAAGGCTGGAGATATAGAAAAGTGAACGAAGGCGAGGTGGATAAAAGAAGAGAGGAAAGCTAAAGAGAGGGAAGAGTGTGAGAGGGTAAGTGAGACAAAAGAGGAGAGAAATATCAAGAAGAAAGAGAAGAAATAGAGAGAAAGAGATGAATAAAAGAGAGAGAATGAAATAAAGATCGTGAGAGAAGCAGAGAATTGGTGTTGGAAAGAATAAAGGAGAATTCGAGTTGGGAAGAGAAAGAAAGATAAAAGAAGACAAATGGAAATATAGAGAGGAAGAGTGTAGTGAGAAGAAAAGGGAAGAAGAATGGAGGGAGAACTGAAGATTAAGAGGAGAGAATGAAATAAACAGAAGAAGAGAGAAATATGAAGAAAAAGAGAGGAAACAAGAAAGAGAAATGTGAGCGGTGTGAAGATAGACATGAGAAAAAAACAGAATATGGGAAGACAAAGTCAGAAAATAATGATAAAGGAAGATTTTTTGTAAAGAGTAAGAGAAGATAGAATTGGGCAACAGTTGAGAGGGGGGGGGTGTAGAAGGGAAACATTAATAGAGAAGATTATTTTATGTTTATGTTTGTGTGTGTGTGTAAAGATGAAAGCCGAAGAACGACATAATGTGGTAATTACTTGGAGTCGGTTTTGTTGATGTTGAATACAGCATGGCGGTCTGGTAGAGTCGTTAAGGTAGGGGTATGTTGGTGGTGGGGTTAGGGTAGGGGTATGTGGGTGGTGGGGTTATGGTAGGGGTATGTCGGTGGCGTGGTTATGGTAGGGGTATGTCGGTGGTGGGGTTATGATAGAGGTATGTCGGTGGTGGGGTTATGGTAGGGGTATGTCAATGGTGAGGCTAAGGTAGGAGTATGGCAGTGGGGTGGTTAAGGTAGGGGCATGTCAGTGGTGGAGTCAAGGTAGGGGTATGTCAGTGGTGGAGTCAAGGTAGGGGTATGTCAGTGGTGGGGTTAAGGTAGGGGTATGTCAGTGGTGGGGTTACGGTAAGGGTATATCTGGGGTTGGGTTAAGGTAGGGGTATGTCATTGGTGGGATTAAGGTAGGGGTATGTCAGTGGTGGAGTTAATGTAGGGGTATGCCAGTGGTGTAGTTAAGGTAGGGGTATGTCAGCGGTGGAGTTATGGTAGGGGTATGTCAGTGGCGGTGTTAATGTAAGGGTATGTCAGTGGCGGGGTTAATGTAGGGGTATGTTCATGGCGTGGTTGGTGTCGGGGTATGTCAGTTGCGTGGTTAAGGTAAGGGAATGACAGTGACGTGGTTAAGGTAGGGGTATATCAGTGGAGTGCTTCAGGTAGGGGTATGACAGTGATGTGGTTAAGGTAAGGGTATGTCAGTGGGGTTGTTAAGGTACTAGTTTTAAACTCAATCCATGGTATATGAAGTATTTTATAATCGAATTATTTAATAATCTAATTTATTTTCTATTTCTTTACTTGTTTTCCAGCTCTTGCTTGCATAAGTAAGAGTGGGTAATGCATTTGTTTGAAAATCCTGAGCCATATCATCATCATCATCATCATCATCATCATCATCATCATCATCATGATGTTCCATACCGGTTGGCGTAGGCGATCATGTCCTTCCACATTTCCTGTCCGCAGTGCATCATATCAGTTCTGTTGTTGACTGTTTTCCATGCCGCGACATCAAGCTATCCAGTATCTTCTCTCTTTGTCGTTCGCGATCTCTCTTTCCCTGTATTTTGCAAGTTGTAACCAACTATTCTAACTTTTCTCTTCTCATGATGTACCAGAAAAATGTCGATTGTTTCTATCTGATGTTTTTTAGGAGCTCCCTTTTTGTGTTGGCCTCTTTGAGAATAACCTTGTTAGTCTTTTCAGTTGTCCAAGAAATTCTCATCATTTTCCTGAAAAATCGCATCTCAGTAGCCTCTAATCATCTTTTTATTTGTTTATTTAATGTCCATGATTCGCTTCCATATGTTAGAATTGATTGGCTCTACGTTGAGTATAATTATGTCAAGAAACAATGAGTCATATACACATATCTATATTATCCATTATACGCGTACATCTTACCAGAACTACAGAGACCAGGTCTAGGTAAAAGTCAAGGTAAAGTACGAGACTTGAACCGACGTCTTAGCACTCGAATTTCCACCCATATGTGCTCGGCCGTCTATCCAGAAATGTTCGGAGACATCAGGATAGTGTCGCTTCAAGCATCGAAACTCACAATGCGAGGCGACTTTCCTCACCTTCCCAGGGTAATACCCTGGTATCCATTTCTGCCAGCGGTCCCAGGGTAATACCCTGGTACCCATTTCTGCCAGCGGCTGGGTCAACCGTGGGGGTATTTTTTTTTTCCAACCACGAGTACAACCCACACTGCCCCCAGCGGGAATCGAACACGGGTTGTCCGAACGTCGGTAGTCCAGTCGGGTGGTTTTCCCAACTAGGCTACTGAAACCCCCAATAGAGACCAGGTTTGTTGGGCATTTCACTCTCTATGGGATGATTTCCGGTTAAGTTTATTTATTTTTTTTTTTTTTTAATGAAATCAATTTCTTTGTTTGCTTGAGAGGAAGCTGTTCTTGTATGGGTGTATCTGTATGATTGGGTGAATTAATGGATACATGGATGAGAGATATTTCAGAGGGCAGGAGATGTGTGGATGATAGTTATTTCAATGGATAAAATTGTGAATGTGTAGTTGGATGGATGGATTGATGGGTTGTTGGATGGTTGGATGGATGGATTGTTGGATGGTTGGATGGATAGAGATTATTGGATAGATGGATTGTTGGATTGATGGATGGATTGATTGGATTGTTAGATGGATGGATGGATAAATTATTGGATGGATGGATTGTTGGATTGATGGATTGATTGGATTGTTAGATGGATGGATAAATGGGTGGATGGATGGCTAGATGGATGGGTGGGGGTGGATGGATTGTTGGATGGATGGATGGGTGGTTGGTGGGTGGGTGGATGGGTGGATGGATGGCTAGTTGGATGGGTGGTTAGATGGATAGATGGATGAGTGGGTGGGTGGATGGCTGGATGAATGGGTTGGTAGATGGATGGATGGATGGATAGGATTAGATTGGTTAATGGATGGGTGGGTAGGTGGATGGCTGGATGGCTGGATGAATGGGTTGGTAGATGGATGGATGGATGGATGGATAGGATTAGATGGGTTAATGGATGGGTGGGTAGGTGGATGGCTGGATGAATAGATGGATGATTGAATGTATGGTTGATTGGATAGTTGGATGGATAGAAGGACGAACGGACGGACAGACGAACGGATAAATGGATGGATGAATCTCTTCGTTCGAAATATGTTAAAATATAATTATGGATTTTAATTCGTTTGCAGTGATACCGGAGCATTCCATAACCATAACCATGTTAAAATATAATTTGGAATACCGTCATGTGTTTAATTGGCTTACTATTTATAGCACTAAAATGTGTGAAATGTGGAGAAAGATAGCAGCCGTGCACACATATGATCTGTATGTGCAACAGATCACACACACATTCACATACACATACATACATACACACATGTTTACATACACACATGTATGCATTCACACATAGATACACATGTGCACATGCACACACACAAAAAGGCATGCATACACACAACACACACACACACACACGTGCGTACACATACACGCATGCACACACATTCTCGCACACACACTCATACATACATATCCATATCCGCACACATTCACACACACACATCAAGGAAATGAAGAAACAAAAAAGAAGAGAAAATAACGAGCAACATACCAAGAACTCATACCGGAGCCAGCGTCACAGAGCCCTGCCACCAGAGAAGCGTCACAGAGCCCTGCCACCAGAGAAGCGTCACAGAGCCCTATCACCAGAAAAGCGTTTCAGAGGCCTGCTACCAGAGAAGCGTCATAGAGCCTTGCCACCAGAGAAGCGTCACAGAGCCCTGCCACCAGAGAAGCGTTTCAGAGCCCTGCCACCAGAGAAGCGTGTCAGAGCCCTGCCACCAGAGAAGCGTTTCAGAGCCTTGCAACCAGAGAAGCGTTTCAGAGCCCTGCCACCAGAGAAGCGTTTCAGAGCCCTGCCACCAGAGAAGCGTTTCAGAGCCCTGCCACCAGAGAAGCGTCACTGAGCCCTGCCACCAGAGAAGCGTCACTGAGCCCTGACACCAGAGAAGCGTTTCAGAGCCCTGCAACCAGAGAAGCGTTTCAGAGCCCTGCCACCAGAGAAGCGTTTCAGAGCCCTGCAACCAGAGAAGCGTCACAGAGCCCTGCCACCAGAGAAGCGTTTCAGAGCCCTGCCACCTGAGAAGCGTCTCAGAGCCCTGCCACAAGAGAAGCGTTTCAGAGCCCTGCAACCAGAGAAGCGTCACAGAGCCCTGCCACCAGAGAAGCGTTTCAGAGCCCTGCCACCTGAGAAGCGTCACAGAGCCCTGCCACAAGAGAAGCGTTTCAGAGCCCTGCAACCAGAGAAGCGTCACAGAGCCCTGCCACAAGAGAAGCGTCACAGAGCCCTGCCACAAGAGAAGCGTCACAGAGCCCTGCCACCTGAGAAGCGTCACAGAGCCCTGCCACAAGAGAAGCGTCACAGAGCCCTGCCACAAGAGAAGCGTTTCAGAGCCCTGCAACCAGAGAAGCGTTTCAGGCCACCAACGTCTCTACAACATCGTCTTCTTCGTCTCATCGCTTCAGCTTCTATCGTGAATTCACTGTCTGTCTCTGGTTGCTTTTATATTTTAACAAAATCTGTCTTTCACAGAAAATATTCAGTTTTTTTTCTTTTGCTCTTTCATTGAATTTTATTAAAATGACGTGTATAGAATAACCTGCTGTCGCCACGTGATGTGCAGAACAGCGCTTCTATTACAATGCCCGATACAAACCAGCTTTCCAAATGTTAATGAAACTCACGCCCACTGATGAGACAAGCCACACGCCCTATCGATTCGGTCGCTGATATTTCTACCACGCACGCACGCCGATTTCTCGAACAGATTCGATAATCTATCTTTAAAACTTAAAAAGTAAAGTACCCCCGTCACGCCAAGTGGCGTATAGGGAATATGGTGTTAGTGACCATAATTTTTACAGACCTTCAGCACATGATTTTTGGGATAATGTGGTCGGTATTACGCCCGTGCAGCTTTACTTTCCCAGAAAAAAAAAATTCGGTACTCATTTAAGGCTGGGTGAACCCGGAAGCCGTCGGTTGGGATCGAACCCTACCTCTTGTCCTTTGTAGTCCAGTTCACTAACCACTGAGCTATCACGGCTCCCATACTCTGTCTTTGATTTGTCTAAACTAACCACGTTATTATTGTAATAAAACTGAAATTCTTAAGAAACTGTATTTTTCCCATATCAACATAGTGGTGTGAAGTATGGACGTTCGGCAGATCTCGTGATCTCGTCACCAGGACCCTTGAGTACTAGTATTATAGAGGAATACTTAGAATACCTTATGGTCTTTGTCGTTTTGACAGACAGTTGGTGGCAAGCAAGCATGATTTGTTAGTCATCATTATCATTAAGTGCTGTCTCCACATCGAAGGTTGGCTACCATGGAGCGCCATTCCACTATCTCTCTTGCTTTGATGGTGCAGATTGTCATAGGCTGACTTGTCCATCTTTTGATGTTACTCGTCCATGTTAGTCTTGGTCTGCCTCGGCCTCTTTTACCTTGTATTTTCCCTTCTAATATTACTTTTATTAGACTGTTGTGTCTTTTAACATGACCAAAAAATGTCATTTGTCTTGCTCTAATTGTGTTTAGTAGTTCTTTTTTCATTTTTAGTTGTTTTAAAACTTCTTCGTTTGTTTTCTTTTCTTTCCATCCAATTCTACCTATTCTTCTATAAATCCACATTTCAAAGGCTTCAATTTTCTGTTCTGTTTTCTGGTCTAATGTCCATGTTTCTGCACCATACAGGAATATTGAGAAGATGTAACATTCCGCTATTCTTAGTTTCAACCCTGGTGTTATTTGTTTTGATGTTAGTATATTTTTCATGGCACTGAAATTACCTTTTGCCATTCCTATTCTTTTATTTATTTCAGTTGTACATTTTCCAACTGGTATGTCAGTAGTTTGGTAAAAATTTTAGCGTCTTTATGCTGAATGCTGTTTTACTGAACAGCTTCTCTCGTGTCTGAATCTGCCAACATTCGATTGAAAGATCCGTCTGTAGAAGGAACAAGATGTGTTCGTGGTGTCTGGCCTCGTCTCCTTTCTCCTTCGCCTTTTCTCTTCTGAATGTGATATCAGCACAGCCTCGAATGTTGATGTACCATTTTTTTTAAAAATGTGTGTTTTCCATGTGCTACGATCTGCAGCCAGATTTTCCCAGTTTCTTTCACTGATAGAGAATTCCCTCAAGGAAGCCCTGCAACCATCGTTATATCTCAGCACTGGTCTGCCCATTTAGTCTCTTTCCGCCTTAAGTTCTTCATACAATATTTGTTAGTTTATAGAGTGCACGAGCTTATTATGCACAGCCCACTCCATGTAGGCGAGGCTGCCACATTCCTCAAGCCTTGTTTCCTGAAGGTCTGCAATATCAACATGTAGTCTCTGCAGCTCCATGTTGATGAGGCCTGTTTTCCTGATGTTTTCTACATTCGTGAGGTTGGTGTTATTTAATCCTGGACACATGGTTCTAACGTTTCATGTGTAGAGTATGAGAGATGGTGTTTTCCTTCTGTTGTGTCCTAACGTTCCATGAGCCGAGTATGAGAGCTGGTGTTTTCCTTCTGTTGTGTCCTAACGTTCCATGAGCCGAGTATGAGAGCTGGTGTTTTCCTTCTGTTGTGTCCTAACGTTCCATGAGCCGAGTATGAGAGCTGGTGTTTTCCTTCTGTTGTGTCCTAACGTTCCGTATGTGGAGTATGAGAGCTGGTGTTTTCCTTCTGTTGTGTCCTAACGTTCCATGAGCCGAGTATGAGAGATGGTGTTTTCCTTCTGCTGTGTTCTAACGTTCCGTATGTGGAGTATGAGAGCTGGTGTTTTCCTTCTGTTGTGTCCTAACGTCCCATGAGCCGAGTATGAGAGATGGTGTTTTCCTTCTGCTGTGTTCTAACGTTCCATATGTGGAGTATGAGAGCTGGTGTTTTCCTTCTGCTGTGTTCTAACGTTCCATATGTGGAGTATGAGAGATGGTGTTTTCCTTCTGCTGTGTTCTAACGTTTCATATGTGGAGTATGAGAGCTGGTGTTTTCCTTCTGTTGTGTCCTAACGTTCCGTATGTGGAGTATGAGAGATGATGTTTTCCTTCTGATGTGTCCTAACGTTCCGTATGTGGAGTATGAGAGCTGGTGTTTTCCTTCTGTTGTGTCCTAACGTTCCGTATGTGGTGTATGAGAGCTGGTGTTTTCCTTCTGTTGTGTCCTAACGTTCCGTATGTGGAGTATGAGAGATGGTGTTTTCCTTCTGTTGTGTCCTAACGTTCCGTATGTGGAGTATGAGAGATGGTGTTTTCCTTCTGTTGTGTCCTAACGTTCCGTATGTGGTGTATGAGAGCTGGTATTTTCCTTCTGTTGTGTCCTAACGTTCCGTATGTGGAGTATGAAAGATGGTGTTTTCCTTCTGTTGTGTCCTAACGTCCATGCCACTTTGAATGCCCAAAGTGAGTCTTGGCTCGCTGTTGATTCAATCAATGATGATCATGACTCTACAACCATGTTAAAGCCGCACAAACATCAAGTCAAGACTTGGGAAGCCAGAAAGGAGCGCTGCATGGGGAGACAGAGAATTAACAAATCAATACAGAACTGGGGTCATCAGTCTTCACATACTGAGGGACATACTGGGATCATCAGTCTCCACATACTGAGGGACATACTGGGGTCATCAGTCTCCACACACTGAGGGACATACTGGGGTCATCAGTCTCCACATACTGAGGGACATACTGGGATCATCAGTCTCCACATACTGAGGGACATACTGGGGTCATCAGTCTCCACATACTGAGGGACATACTGGGGTCATCAGTCTCCACATACTAAAGGACATACTGGGGTCATCAGTCTCCACATACTGAGGGACATACTGGGGTCATCAGTCTCCACATACTGAGGGACATACTGGGGTCATCAGTCTCCACATACTGAGGGACATACTGGGGTCATCAGTCTCCACATACTGAGGGACATACTGGGGTCATCAGTCTCCACATACTGAGGGACATACTGGGGTCATCAGTCTCCACACACTGAGGGACATACTGGGATCATCAGTCTCCACACACTGAGGGACATACTGGGGTCATCAGTCTCCACATACTGAGGGACATACTGGGGTCATCAGTCTCCACATACTGAGGGACATACTGGGGTCATCAGTCTCCACATACTGAGGGACATACTGGGGTCATCAGTCTCCACATACTGAGGGACATACTGGGGTCATCAGTCTCCACATACTGAGGGACATACTGGGGTCATCAGTCTCCACATACTGAGGGACATACTGGGGTCATCAGTCTCCACATACTGAGGGACATACTGAGAGGGAGATCAGAGCACTTATGAGCATGCCCCGTGCGCAATGAAGATGATCCGTCGACTAAACTAAAATGTACTGTCATCATCATCATCATCAAGTACCGAGCCTGCTGGCGTAGGTGATCATGTCTCTCCACAACTTTCGATCACGGCAGTTATTTACCATTTCTGTTGTTGACCTTCTGCCAAAACATTCTCTTAAGCTGTCTGGTATCTTTTCTCTTTGCTTTCCTCTATCTCTTTGTCCCTCAGTTTTTCCAGTTGTTACAATATATTCCAGCTGTTCTCTTCTCATTACATGGCCAAAAAATGATGATTGTTTCTTCCTAATATTGGAAATTAGCTCTCTTTTTGCTTTGGCCTCTTTCAGAACGTTTTAATTACTCTTCTTAGCTGTCCATGGTATTCTCAACAATTCTTCTGTAAAAACCACATTTCTACAGACTCCACTGTACTGTACTGTACTGTACTATAAAAACAAAGAAAGGAAATATTTCGGTTACTTGAATGAACATAATGGTCTGAAGAAGGTAATTACGAAGGGCATAGTTTCAGGTAAATGTGAGAGAGAGGAAGATGTAAAAGAAGAATGAGTGTAAGATATCACAAACGAGGAGGGATTTACAGGATATCTTGTATAGAACATTGTAATATCTTGTATAGAACATTGTAATATCTTGTATATAACATTGTAATATCTTGTATAGAACATTGTAATATCTTGTATATAACATTGTAATATCTTGTATAGAACATTGTAATATCTTGTATAGAACATTGTAATATCTTGTATAGAACATTGTAATATCTTGCATAGAACATTGTAATATCTTGCATAGAATATTGTATATCTTTCATAGAACATTGTAATACTTCTCTCGTTTTAGCAATGATTTGTTCATTAAAAGTCCAGTAATTGAGTTTACTGTTTCTCTTATTTTATTAATTATTTGCTTATTAAAAATCTAGTAATTGAGTTTAATGTTGCTGTTTCTCTATTTTTAGCAATGATTTGCTCATCAAAAGACCAGTAATTGAGTTTACTGTTGCTGTTTCTTTTATTTTATTAATTATTTCCTCATCAAAAGTCTAGTAATTGAGTTTGCTGTTTCTCTTGTTTTAACAATTATTTACCTATTAAACGCCCAATAACAGAGCTCGCTACTGCTTGTTCTCCACTTAAAAAAAAAACAAAAAAAACATGATTGTGTCTCGTCTCTACGGTTATTACTGCTTCCATTATCCTTTGTTATAACGCAGGTGTGATGAGGTTCGTTTCTTGGAAATGTTTTTTCAAGGAATCGTGGGGTAGGTGGGGGGTTCCCCGCCAAGTGCACTGATAGACGAGGTACGTTCGTGCCAAGTAAGGTTAATGACTAGGGAAAGAAATAACAGTACGATGTTTTTATTTTATTTCCAAACTCGTAAACACAAAATGATTTATTGTTGTCAAAGCGGTGGTTGTTTTGGGGTTGTGTTCGCGTTGTTGTTCACAAGTTGCTGGGAGATGCAGGAGAATGTTTCGGTGTTTTCTCGGATAAGGAAATGTTAACTTGCTTTTTCGTTCAAATGGATTTCGTTAAAAGTTGTTTATAAGTTTAATATCGTGGTAAACAAAGATGGTGCACATTTATTTCTTTGATGATTTCAGATTGATATTTTGCAAAAATTATGACCAGTGGTCAATGTTATCGATTTAATTAAATTATAATAAATTGTTATAGTTGTAGTGTTAATAGTAATAATAGTAGGGATTTTATCAGCCGGAACGGTCCGGAGTTTCTTGCCTAGTGGACATTATCATCATCATGATCAAATGACATGCGTAGGCGATCATCTCTCTCCACATCACTCGGTCCTTCATACATGTCATAATTTGAGTCGGTGATCTTCTAATATGCCATTTGGATAAATTGTTTAATTCTTTTTTCTCTCTTATTTTTCTCTGCTCTTCTTTCTATTCATTCTGTCTGTTGTTATAATATTCTCAATTATTTCTTTTCACACGACGTGCCCAATAACTGTGAATTATCACCTCCTTTTGATTTTGATGATATTTCTGGTGTCTCCATCTCGTTTTAAACATTCTTCATTTGTCATTTTTGCTATCCATTGAATTCCTAGGGAGCCGCGATAGCTCAGTGGTTAGTGAACTGGACTACAAAGGACAAAAGGTAGGGTTCGATCCCAACCGACGGCTTTTGGGTTCACCCAGCCTTAAATGGGTACCCGATATTTTTCTGGGAAAGTAAACCGACACGGGCGTAATACCGACCACATTACCCCAAAAATCATGTGCTGAAGGTATGTAAAATTTATGGTCACTAACACCATATTCCCTATACGCCACTTGGCGAGACGGGGGCTCTTTACTTACTTTTATGGAATTCGTAACATTCTTCTGATAAAGCACATCCCAGCTCAGTGTCTAGTCCACACATCATCATCATTAAACAATGGATAACTCCATGGTGCTCAGATACCCTCCTCATCACGTTCCCCAATAAGAAACACTCGCGTCACATACTACAGAAAGTACTGAAGATAGCTTCAGGTCAGACGCACGAACTCTGTAACACCATCGAAGACCTTTCACCAGGAACTTCTTAGTCGTCTCTTACGACATGGCGTAGCAGGCGACAGTAACT
>JAVIAB010000049.1:4510996-4585996 GCA_032433765.1 Megaustenia siamemsis | reverse complement strand
TCACATGCTCTATAATAGTGTATAGGATCGGTGCTCACATGCTCTACAATAGTGTATAGGATCGGCGCTCACAAGTAGCCGATTTGTTTTCCCAGCTGACAAGACTTCGGTGTTTACCCAGGTTCTAAAAATGGGTGAACGAGATTTTTTTCTGGTAAGTAAAGGCGGCCTGGCGTTATACCGACCACATCACCCAAAAATGTGTCACGGTCATGGAAAAACTGATCACTATCATCGTGTTCTGCGTACACCTAGCAAGGCAGGGGAGTGAACTTTCACCTTTGAACTTATATTTTTCTTTTGCCAGTTCTGTTTTTGTTATTATTAAGGTCATGATTGCACCGCGGCTTACCCACATGTGGGTTATAACGCAGCTTGACGCTCTTCGGCCACTCAGCTGGAACAAAAATATGTACCTGACCGAGTTTATTGAGAAAGAAAATAATAGTCCCTTTAAGGAAACAAAAATCCATATTTACGACATATTCAAGTTAGTTGGGTCTGCCTCGGGGAGGGGGGGGGCGCGAAGTGAAGGTCCAGAGAATAAAGGCAGCGTGTCCATTGCTGTCGTTACGAGGTGTTCAGGTGTGAGTTCTTTATTCACCTCCGATAAATATAAAATAAACAACTTTCTACCCCGCCAGGATTCGTACCTGCGATCTCTTGTTGTGGATTCCGACAAGTTGTCGATTAGACCCTCCCCTCCCTTTTAAATGGTATGGCCCTAGCAATGTCACCCTCAAACCTCCTCTCTCTCTTCTCCCCCCCCCCCCCCAATCACGACAGGACAATATATTATTCTTGAACTTCTCTTGGGGCATTCTTGAACTGTTTCATTCATTCATAATTCATAAACAGCAGAGATAGACTCAAGATGCAACAAAGCTTGTCAAATCATTGGACAGCTATCACCACTATTGTCCAACAAGGAAATAACCCTGGAGGCAAAACGGGCACTCTACAATACAATCTTCATCCCAACGTTGTGCTACCAATGCCAGACCTGGACGCTAGACTCAAGAGCAATAAGAAAAATGATCACCACCGAGATGAAATGTGTCAGACAAATGACAGGAAACAGTCTGAGAGATAAGATCACAAATGAAGAACTGAGAAAAAGGCTAGGAATAGCCCCCGCCATAGAATATATAAAGAAACAACAGATAAAATGGTTTGGCCACCTGACAAGGCAGAAAGATCAAAACACAACACAACGAGCCTTCAACAAACGTTATGAGAACATCAGACCCAAGGGTCGACCACGAAAAGGATAGATTGACGGAATATTAGAAACTCTAGGAAACATAATAGCTGGAGGGGGCAAAATAAATCAAGCGACCGCAAATTATATCTCCCCTCGACGCTGAAAGGCACACGAGGAAGGAAAGAAAAAAAAGTTTCATTTTGTTTCTTGTAATTTGTATATTATATTTCTGCAAACAGAATCTCTGGCGTAACGTTGATAATTCCCTGTGTCGTATTTGTAGAACTTAAAGCTGTGTATCCCATCATTTATTTCGTGACATTCTCTCATATACATTTAACAATCGCCATCTTTAATGTAACATCACGTTACTCAGAGCCAATCGCCACGTGGAAGCTATGTCAAAATAGTTTCAGAGTGTATTAGCCCTCGATGCCTCCTCAAGTGGTTTCCACATCTTCAGTCTCGTCTTACGTGGTCAAGAAAGTGACAAAAGTGGTCGGGTTTGACTGCTTCTGTTGCGTGCTCTGTGGTCAGACAAGGTCACTCAAGGTATTTCATGTCATCTTTCTTTCTTTCTTTCTTTCTTTCTTTCTTTCTTTCTTTCTTTCTTTCTTTCTTTCTTTCTTTCTTTCTTTCTTTCTTTCTAACGACGACGTTTCGGCAACAGCCATCATCAGGTATAACACACAAACTAATAAAATTAAACAAAGAAATCCTGGCACGAAAAACAAAACACTGATCTAAAAAAAATGGCGGAAAGAAACTGTGGCCAGGATTTACGTAGATTTGGTCACATGATTATTAGACAAGGGGGCGGGTAGGATGTAATTAGACAAAAAGGAGCCAAACAGGGGATCATTGTAAGTGGGGTCTAATGAGGAAAGTGAAAGGAGGGGCCCTAGTGTGTTGGGATTGGGGATAAGAATGATAATGTAGGGATAGTACACAGGAATGAACATGAGAGGTGACCACTTAATACAGAGGTGAGTGAAAAGTGTTTAAAACTCTCGTTCGGAGTCAAAACGGGCTATGAGTCGGTTCTCCAAAGCGAACCGACCGTTTATATCAGAGGAACAAGGGTTATTTATATTATGTTCACTCATTGATATTTCGTTTATGCCTTTAATAGATCGTAATATAACCATCTTGTGACAACACACACCCTTGACCAGCGGAGAGCTTTATCAGTTGAAACATTCATTACTGGAGACATTGCCTTCTTTGAATCATCTGGATGAAGGTCGGAGCACAGGGCACCCACAAGAGATCTCCACCCATCATAGGGCACCAGCTTGAGATCTCCACCCATCATAGGGTACCAACTAGAGATCTCCACCCATCATAGGGCACCCACAAGAGATCTCCACCCATCATAGGGCACCCACAATAGATCTCCACCCATCATAAGGCAAAACAAAAGATTTCCACCCTTCATAGGGCACGAACAAGTGATCTCCACCCTTCGTAGGGCACCAACAAAAGATCTCCACCCTTCATAGGGCACAAAAAAGAGATCTCCACCCGTCATAGGGCACCAACAAGAGATCTCCACCCATCTTAGGGCACCAACAAAAGATCTCCACCCTTCATTGGTTACCAATAAGAGATATCCACCCATCATAGGGCACCAACAAAAGATTTCCACCCATCATAGGGCACCCACAAGAGATCTCCACTCATCATAGGGTACCAGCATGAGATCTCCACCCATCATAGGGTACCAACAAGAGATCTCCACCTATCATAGGGCACCCACAAGAGATCTCCACCCATCATAGGGCACCCACAAGAGATCTCCACACATCATTGGGCACCCACAATAGATCTCCACCCTTCATAGGGCACCAACAAGAGATCTCCACCCTTCATATGGCACCAACAAGAGATCTCCATCCATCATAAGGCACCAACAAGAGATCTCCATCCATCATAAGGCACCAACAAGAGATCTCCACCCATCATAGGACACCAACAAGAGATCTCCACCCTTCGTAGGGCACCAACAAAAGATCTCCATCCTTCATAGGGCACAAACAAGAGATCTCCACCCATCATAGGGCACCAACAAGAGATCTCCACTCATCATAGGGCACCAACAAAAGATCTCCACCCTTCATAGGTTACCAATAAGAGATTTCCACCCATCATAGGACACCAACAAGAGATCTCCACCCATCATAGGGCACCAACAAAAGATCTCCACCCTTCATAGGTCACCAATAAGAGATTTCCACCCATCATAGGGCACCCACAAGAGATCTCCCCTCATCATAGGGCACCAACAAGGGATCTCCACCCACCATAGGGCACCAACAAGAGATCTCCACCCTTCATAGGGCACCAACAAGAGATCTTTACCCATCACAGGGCACCAAAAAGAGATCTCCACTCATCACAGGGCACCAACAAGTGATCTCCACCCATCACTGGGCACCAACAAGAGATCTCCACCCATCATCTACAACAACAACTATAACTACAACTATAACTACAAACAACAAGGACAACTATAACTACAACTACAACTACAACTATAACTACAACTACAACTATAACAAAGCTTGTGCCAGGATGAGTCAACTAAAACTATGAATATCCGACTCGGGAACTGGCTGGTCTAGAGATAAGACGTAGGTCTATGGACAAGAAGGTCCTGGGTTCGAATCCCACCTCGGGCGGTGGAAACATTTTTTTTAAAAATCGAATCCGTGGCTGTTCCTTCCCCTGGTCTCTGCGTAGTCACATCCGATGCCCTATCCTTTCGGAAAACGGCGAGCAACCGGAGGTAGCGTGTACTATCTGGAGACGTCAACGAACACTTAGCTGGAAATGTGTAGAAGTAGGTCAAAATGGCTGCCGCGTGCGCAAAAATTAATAGGAATAAATCTACCCAAAAATGTTACAATTCTCAACGATAAATGTTAGACTGCATCAGAAGTAGGAGAATATCTGCCTGCAAGGCGAGGGACACCTGAGCACATGGCTGGTGGTGTAAAATAGAAACAAAGTAATTTACATGCAAAATTCAGTCATTCTGGACTTGGCTGGAGATATAAAGCTGGTGAACGGGAATAAACAAGCAACATAACCTACTCCACTTCCTAGCGGTGCCTCTAGTAACAGATTAACCAGTCTAGTCTGTCCATAGAGAGGGAAGGCAATAATGTACTTAAAAATACCGCGCTGGAGTCGGATGTTAGGACGAAAGATATAAATATTGGAATTATATTGAAAAGAACACCATAACGCATTAACGACCACTTAACGACCACTTAACGACCACTTAACGACCACTTAACGACCTATTAATTAAAGATAACGAAGTGAACTATTCAATCCTGTAGTCCTTGTGGGATGAATGTAAAAAAAAAAATGAGATCGGCCTGACGTTCTTCTGAGCAAATCGCGAAAAGAAATACCAAAGTTGTTGAAACAAAAATCATCAATAAAATATTCCCCCATTCGTCACAAGCAAAGACAAACAACATTATATTTACTATCTTTCTCAAAGTCTATAATCAACATTTAATGATATCAATTTTATTTCTTGATACCTCAATATCTTATCTCTTATCTCTTTTGCAGCCGTTTATTTCAGATAACGCCAACGACAACAGCGCCGGTAACCATGGCAACTTGGCAGCGTCGTTGGGACACAGACAATCCCAGGATTCCATTAGCATGTCTGGTCAGAGTAACAAGAGAAGGCGGTTGTATCAACAAGACGCAGACATATTTCGAAGCAATCAAAACCACAACGAGCAGAAAGTTGAAACATTCCCAGTCGTGTCCCCTTTACCAGGTTTGAAGTACACGAAATATTGTTGCTAATTTTGTCTGTGAACTTTGAACTTTGTTTCTATCTGTTGTCTTTCTTTCTTTTTTTTTATTTTATTTACATACACCTTTGAATATGTTTTATACATTATGCTTCTTACTTTCAACTCCCCGTGGAGCATAGGTCTTTAACAAACACCTTAAATTCCACGCGGAGCATAGGTCTTTAACAAACACGTTCAGCTCCCTGTGGAGCATAGGTCTTTAACAAACACTGTCAGCTCCCTGTGGAGCATCAGTCTTCAACAAATACTTTCAGCTTCCTGTGGAGCATAGGTCTTCAACAAACACTTTCAGCTCCCTGCGGAGCATAGGTCTTCAACAAACACTTTCAGCTCTCTGTGAAGCATCAGTCTTCTACAAATACTTTCAGCTCCCTGTGGAGCATAGGTCTTCAACAAACACTTTCAACTCCCTGCGTAGCATAAGTCTTCAACAAACACTTTCAGCTCCCTGTGGAGCATAGATCTTCAACAAACACTTCCCAAACCATTCTGTTTCTTGCCACTATTTTGAGATGATTCCATGTCTTCCCCATTATCTTCATCTCTGCTTCTACATGCCTTCTCCAAGAATATTTTAATCTTCCTCTTTGTATTTTCTTTGGGGATTCCAAAATGGGTCTGTTGTGTAAAACTCTTATTTGGATTACGCAGTGTGTGTCCTATCCAGCGCCATTGTTGGTTCATATATTACTCTTCTACTCATTTTGTTTGGTCAGAGACTAACAGGGCAGACAGAGTCTGGCATTTCTTGTTGGAAAAAGAAATAGTAGTAGAAGTAGTAGTGGCAGTAACAGTAGTAGTAGTAGTAGTAGTAATAGTAGTAGTAGTAGTAGTAGTAGGTGTTGTAGAAGTAGTAGTAGTAGTAATAGTAGTAGTAATAGTAGTAGTAATAGTAGTAGTAGTAGGTGTTGTAGAAGTAGTAGTAGTAGTAGTAGTAGTAATAGTAGTAGTAATAGTAGTAGTAGTAGGTGTTGTAGAAGTAGTAGTAGTAGTAGTAGTAATAGTAGTAGTAGTAGGTGTTGTAGAAGTAGTAGTAGTAGTAGGTGTTGTAGAAGTAGTAGTAGTAGTAGTAGTAGTAGTAGTAGTAGTAGGTGTTGTAGAAGTAGTAGTAGTAGTAGTAGTAATAGTAGTAGTAATAGTAGTAGTAATAGTAGTAGAAGGTTTTGTAGAAGTAGTAGTAGTAGTAATAGTAGTAGTAGTAGTAGTAGGTGTTGTAGAAGAAATAGTAGTAGTTGTTGTGGCAGTAATAGTAGTAGTAGTAGTAGTAGTAGTAGTAGTAGTAATAGTAGTAGTAGTAGTAGTAGTAGTAGGTGTTGTAGAAGAAGTAGTAGTAGTAGTAGTGTTAGTAGTTACAGTAGTAGTAGTAGTAGTAGTAGTAATAGTGGAAGTAGTAGTAGATATTGTAGAAGAAATCGTAATATTATAATAGTAGTATAATAGTAATAATAAAAAGTTACAGAAAAACTCGAACATTAAGAAGAAGTTTAAAAAGAAGAAACATTGAAAGTACAAATGTGTTGTCAATAGAAACCTAGGATAAAGTATTATTGTTTGTAGATGTCGATGACAAAGTCAATATGTCTAGGTAGTGTCACAACACAAGCAAAAATAAAGGCCTCATTTGCAAAAAGACAAGTAATGGTAGCAAAAGAGAAGAAAAGACAACACCGCAATGCACAATAAAGACAAGTGGAACAATATTCAAACAGGTAAATGAAATTAAATATTTGGGAACAATGTTAACTCCACATGATAGATGTACAACAGAGGTGAGATGCAGAATGGCTCAGGCAAAATCAGTTTTCCAAGAAATGAGGAAGATATTGTGCAATCCATTTTTGACAATAGAATCAAGAAAAAAAGATTTCTTAAATGTTATGTAGAGCCAGTCTTAACATATGGATGTGAATCATGAACATTAGGACAACAGACAAGAAAATCACTGGAGTCTGTAGAAATGTGGTTTTACAAAATAATGTTGAGACTACCATGGACAGCTAAGAAGAGTAATGAAAATGTTCTGAAAGAGGCCAAAATAAAAAGAGAGCTAATTTCCAATATTAGGAAGAATCAAACCTTCATTTTTTTGCCATGTAATGAGAAGAGAACAGCTGGAATATATTGTGACAACTGGGAAAATTGAGGGATAAAGAGATAGGGGAAGCAAAGAGAAAAGATGTCAGACAGCTGAAGAGAATGGTTTGGCAGAAGGTCAACAACAGAAATGATAAATAGCTGTCGAGTTCGAAAGTTGTGAAGAGACATAATCGCCTACGCCAGCAGGCATGGTACTTGATGATGAGGATGTCAGAACACACCCTGACAACGGCTTTGCGTGGCCGGCTGGATGACCACCGGAGGATATCTTAAAGCAAGAAGTCACTGTTCTATAGGGCTGAATACTTTAGTTGTAGACAGTTATAGGACGAAACAGCACGAATAGTGGTTTCCTGTGGTATAGACTGGAGACAAATAAAGTAAAGTAAAGTACCCCCGTCACGCCAAGTGGCGTATAGGAAATATGGTGTTAGTCACCTGTCACGCCAAGTGGCGTATAGGAAATATGGTGTTAGTGACCTGTCACGCCAAGTGGCGTATAGGAAATATGGTGTTAGTGACCCGTCACGCCAAGTGGCGAATAGGAAATATGGTGTTAGTGACCTGTCACGCCAAGTGGCGTATAGGGAATATGGTGTTAGTGACCCGTCACGCCAAGTGGCGTATAGGGAATATGGTGTTAGTGACCCGTCACGCCAAGTGGCGTATAGGAAATATGGTGTTAGTGACCCGTCACGCCAAGTGGCGTATAGGGAATATGGTGTTAGTGACCCGTCACGCCAAGTGGCGTATAGGGAATATGGTGTTAGTGACCCGTCACGCCAAGTGGCGTATAGGGAATATGATGTTAGTGACCCGTCACGCCAAGTGGCGTATAGGGAATATGGTGTTAGTGACCATAAATTTTACAGACCTTCGGCACATGATTTTTGGGGTAATGTGGTCGGTATTACGTCCGTGCTGCTTTACTTTTCCAGAAAAAAAAACGGTACCTATTTAAGGTTGGGTGAACCGGAGGCCGTCGGTTGGGATCGAACCTAGCCTCTTGTCCTTTGTAGTCCAGTTCACTAACCACTGAGCTATCGCGGCTCCCGGAGACAAATAATAATAAATGAATATTATTATGGAGGGAAACTTCAGAGACGATAATCAGCGAATCATTTCAGAGGAAGAGGTATATTTACAGCACTCGGGAAAAAAAAATCATAAATATTCAAGAACTCCTTATTCGGAGATACTTGTCTTAATAAAAAATACAGATACACAATTTATTCCTGAGTTGTGATCGTAACCCTATGCTATAGTCATGAGAACACATGTGACCGTAACCCTATGTTATAGTCATGAGAACACATGTGACCGTAACCCTATGCTATAGTCATGAGAACACATGTGATCGTAACCCTATGTTATAGCCATGAGAACACATGTGACCGTAACCCTATGTTATAGTCATGAGAACACATGTGATCGTAACCCTATGTTATAGTCATGAGAACACATGTGATCGTAACCCTATGTTATAGTCATGAGAACACATGTGATCGTAACCCTATGTTATAGCCATGAGAACACATGTGGTCGTAACCCTATGTTATAGTCATGAGAACACATGTGGTCGTAACCCTATGTTATAGCCATGAGAACACATGTGACCGTAACCCTATGTTATAGCCATGAGAACACATGTGACCGTAACCCTATGTTATAGCCATGAGAACACATGTGACCGTAACCCTATGTTATAGCCATGAGAACACATGTGACCGTAACCCTATGTTATAGCCATGAGAACACATGTGACCGTAACCCTATGTTATAGCCATGAGAACACATGTGACCGTAACCCTATGTTATAGCCATGAGAACACATACGTGAAAGACATCGCCAATGATCGCAATTTTTTTTTAGGTTGCTTAGTTGGCCATGTGCTCTACCGTTTGTTTCTCGTGGCAGGGCGCTGTGTCGAGGAGTTCGAGTTCACTCCTCCTACAAGCTGTCTATTGTTCTTTGTTGTTTCTATTGTTCTTTGTTTGTTTCTATTGTTCTTTGTTTGTTTCTATTGTTCTTTGTTTGTTTCTATTGTTCTTTGTTTGTTTCTATTGTTCTTTGTTTGTTTCTATTGTTCTTTGTTTGTTTCTATTGTTCTTTGTTTGTTTCTATTGTTCTTTGTTTGTTTCTATTGTTCTTTGTTTGTTTCTATTGTTCTTTGTTTGTTTCTATTGTTCTTTGTTTGTTTCTATTGTTCTTTGTTTGTTTCTATTGTTCTTTGTTTGTTTCTATTGTTCTTTGTTTGTTTCTATTGTTCTTTGTTTGTTTCTATTGTTCTTTGTTTGTTTCTATTGTTCTTTGTTTGTTTCTATTGTTCTTTGTTTGTTTCTATTGTTCTTTGTTTGTTTCTATTGTTCTTTGTTTGTTTCTATTGTTCTTTGTTTGTTTCTATTGTTCTTTGTTTGTTTCTATTGTTCTTTGTTTGTTTCTATTGTTCTTTGTTTGTTTCTATTGTTCTTTGTTTGTTTCTATTGTTCTTTGTTTGTTTCTATTGTTCTTTGTTTGTTTCTATTGTTCTTTGTTTGTTTCTATTGTTCTTTGTTTGTTTCTATTGTTCTTTGTTTGTTTCTATTGTTCTTTGTTTGTTTCTATTGTTCTTTGTTTGTTTCTATTGTTCTTTGTTTGTTTCTATTGTTCTTTGTTTGTTTCTGTTGTTCTTTGTTTGTTTCTATTGTTCTTTGTTTGTTTCTATTGTTCTTTGGAAAGCAAAAGAAGCTTTCCAAAAAATGAGGAAGATACTATGCAATCCATTTTTGACAATAGAAACAAGAAAAATAGTTCTTAAATGTTACGTAGAGCCAGTCTTAACATATGGATGCGAATCATGGGCAATAGGACAACAGACAAGAAAATCACTGGAGTCTGTAGAAATGTGGTTTTACAGAAGAATGTTGAGAATACCATGGACAGCTAAGAAGAGTAATGAAGAGGTTCTGAGAGAGGTCGGGGCAAAAAGAGAGCTAATTTCCAATGTTAGGAAGAGACAATCATCAGTTTTTGGCCATGTAATGAGAAGAGAACAACTGGAATATATTGTAACAACTGGGAAAATTGTGGGACGAAGAGATAGAGGGAAGCAAAGAGAAAAATAACAGACAGCTGAAGAGAATGGCTTGGCAGAAGGTCAACAACAGAAATGATAAATAGCTGCCGAGATCGAAAGTTGTGGAGAGACATGATCACCTACGCCACTAGGCCCGGTACTTGATGATGATAATGATTGTTCTTTGTTTGTTTCTATTGTTCTTTGTTTGTTTCTATTGTTCTTTGTTTGTTTCTATTGTTCTTTGTTTGTTTCTACTGTTCTTTTCTTTGTTGTTTTCTATTGTTGATTATTTATGAATTTTTTCCCCGCGTGTTGGAAACATACCTGTTTCCCTGAAGTGATTCCCTCCCTTCTATGGTACACAAAACTGCTGGCAGAAGGGGCGGAGCATCGACACGTTCGGAGAGGGAACAGCCTGGTTTATGGCTCAGGGCACACCAGGTACGTAAGGTATTAAGTGGGCAGAACCAATCAGAAAGCAGCGGTAAACTAGTGGTTGTGGACTGCCGAGAATTATGAAATGACAACAGAAAAAGTGGTTAAAAGATGGCTAAAGACATAGATTATTTCAGCTGGCTGTGATGAGAGCAACGTTCTGTGGGAGATCTGGCTAGAGATAGAGATTCTTTCAGGCGGGCTGTGATGAGAGCAACGTTCTGTGGGAGATCAGGCTAGAGACAGAGATTGTTTCAGACGGGCTGGGACGAGAGCAACGTTCTGTGGGAGATCTGGCTAGTGACAGATTCTTTCAGGCGGGCTGTGATGAGAGCAACGTTCTGTGGGAGATCTGGCTAGAGATAGAGATTCTTTCAGGCGGGCTGTGATGAGAGCAACGTTCTGTGGGAGATCTGGCTAGTGACATATTCTTTCAGGCGGGCTGTGATGAGAGCAACGTTCTGTGGGAGATCTGGCTAGAGATAGAGATTCTTTCAGGCGGGCTGTGATGAGAGCAACGTTCTGTGGGAGATCAGGCTAGAGACAGAGATTGTTTCAGACGGGCTGGGATGAGAGCAACGTTCTGTGGGAGATCTGGCTAGTGACAGATTCTTTCAGGCGGGCTGTGATGAGAGCAACGTTCTGTGGGAGATCTGGCTAGAGATAGAGATTCTTTCAGGCGGGCTGTGATGAGAGCAACGTTCTGTGGGAGATCTGGCTAGAGACAGAGATTGTTTCAGACGGGCTGGGACGAGAGCATCGTTCTGTGGGAGATCAGGCTAGAGACAGAGATTGTTTCAGACGGGCTGTGACGAGCGCAACGTTCTGCAAAGAACATGCGACCTGATGATGATGATGTCAGGAATAACTTAATACAAACCTGTGTAATAAAAATGTGATATTTTAACTCATGTTATATTTATGTTACAGATCAAACGGTAGAACCCAGAACAGCAAAGACTAGACAGTCTGTGACATCAGACATCAAGCAACAGAAACAACCAAGACACTCCATCTCACTCCATCACATACCTCAGTTTTACTTTCCTTTGGGGAAACCGAACGTGGACAGGCAAATTGAAGATGTACTTCAGAAGATGGCTACTTTATTTGCGCGCTTGGAGGAGGGCAAGGCGTTCGCCAAACAAATGGGATCTGTTGCAAAAGTAAGTTCGATTCTAGTATTTGTCGTCGGGTTGTCTGACCTTTGTTAAACGCTGCACTCACACAGAAAGTTGCATTCACCACAGCCCGTCTGAAAGAATCTCTCTCTAGCCAGATCTCACACAGAACGTTGCATTCACCACAGCTCGACTGAGAGAATCTCTCTCTAGCCAGATCTCACACAGAACGTTGCATTCACCACAGCCTGACTGAAAGAATCTCTCTCTAGCCAGATCTCACACAGAACGTTGCATTCACCACAGCTCGACTGAGAGAATCTCTCTCTAGCCAGATCTCACACAGAACGTTACATTCACCACAGCCTGACTGAAAGAATCTCTCTCTAGCCAGATCTCACACAGAACGTTGCATTCACCACAGCCTGTCTGAAAGAATCTCTCTCTAGCCAGATCTCACACAGAACGTTGCATTCACCACAGCCCGACTGAAAGAATCTCTCTCTAGCCAGATCTCACACAGAACGTTGCATTCACCACAGCCCGACTGAAAGAATCTCTCTCTAGCCAGATCTCACACAGAACGTTGCATTCACCACAGCCCGACTGAAAGAATCTCTCTCTAGCCAGATCTCACACAGAACGTTGCATTCACCACAGCCCGACTGAAAGAATCTCTCTCTAGCCAGATCTCACACAGAACGTTGCATTCACCACAGCTCGACTGAGAGAATCTCTCTCTAGCCAGATCTCACACAGAACGTTGCATTCACCACAGCTCGACTGAAAGAATCTCTCTCTAGCCAGATCTCACACAGAACGTTGCATTCACCACAGCCCGACTGAGAGAATCTCTCTCTAGCCAGATCTCACACAGAACGTTGCATTCACCACAGCTCGACTGAGAGAATCTCTCTCTAGCCAGATCTCACACAGAACGTTGCATTCACCACAGCCCGACTGAAAGAATCTCTCTCTAGCCAGATCTCACACAGAACGTTGCATTCACCACTGCCCGACTGAAAGAATCTCTCTCTAGCCAGATCTCACACAGAACGTTGCATTCACCACAGCCCGACTGAGAGAATCTCTCTCTAGCCAGATCTCACACAGAACGTTACATTCACCACAGCTCGACTGAGAGAATCTCTCTGTAGCCAGATCTCACACAGAACGTTACATTCACCACAGCTCGACTGAGAGAATCTCTCTCTAGCCAGATCTCCCACAGAACGTTGCATTCACCACAGCTCGACTGAAAGAATCTCTCTCTAGCCAGATCTCCCACAGAACGTTACATTCACCACAGCCCGACTGAAAGAATCTCTCTCTAGCCAGATCTCACACAGAACGTTGCATTCACCACAGCTCGACTGAGAGAATCTCTCTCTAGCCAGATCTCACACAGAACGTTGCATTCACCACAGCCCGACTGAAAGAATCTCTCTCTAGCCAGATCTCACACAGAACGTTGCATTCACCACAGCCTGTCTGAAAGAATCTCTCTCTAGCCAGATCTCCCACAGAACGTTGCATTCACCACAGCCTGACTGAAAGAATCTCTCTCTAGCCAGATCTCCCACAGAACGTTGCATTCACCACAGCCTGACTGAAAGAATCTCTCTCTAGCCAGATCTCACACAGAACGTTGCATTCACCACAGCTCGACTGAGAGAATCTCTCTCTAGCCAGATCTCACACAGAACGTTGCATTCACCACAGCCCGACTGAAAGAATCTCTCTCTGGCCAGATCTCTCACAGAACGTTGCATTCACCACAGCCCGACTGAAAGAATCTCTCTCTGGCCAGATCTCACACAGAACGTTGCATTCACCACAGCTCGACTGAGAGAATCTCTGTCTCTAGCCAGATCTCACACAGAACGTTACATTCACCACAGCCTGACTGAAAGAATCTCTCTCTAGCCAGATCTCACACAGAACGTTACATTCACCACAGCTCGACTGAGAGAATCTCTCTGTAGCCAGATCTCACACAGAACGTTACATTCACCCAGCCTGACTGAAAGAATCTCTCTGTAGCCAGATCTCACACAGAACGTTACATTCACCACAGCCTGACTGAAAGAATCTCTCTGTAGCCAGATCTCACACAGAACGTTGCATTCACCACAGCTCGACTGAGAGAATCTCTCTGTAGCCAAATTGGTTGCCATAGAGCGCTAGTCGCTCATCGGCTGCCGTCTCCACCAAAGGTTGGTTGGTCGCCATTCAATGACCTAACATCATCAAGTGCTATATATTTTTAAAGAAATATGACGATCATCACTTTCATGAGGACGTGAACTTCCGGTATATGGTGGATAGGCGGTAGGAACCATTGCAGGCTATGCATGAAAAGTGTTCCTTGTTGCAGTTTCCTCATATTCCAAGTCCATGGGGGACTGGTTGGTCTCGAGGCAAGACGCCGGTCTCGGGACAGAGAGGTTGTGGGTTAAAATCTCGGCTACACCGGTTGGGATTTTTATTTATGATTTCTCTCTGCGGCAACCACCCCTAGTCTCAGCAGCGAGGCCCGGCTTGGAACGTCAGTTACTCATCGACGCGAAAAACATGAGTACCTCTGAAGTCGGAGTTATCTGCCTGTGCGGCGAGGGACCCCTGTGCACACGGCTGCCAGGGAAAAATGGATAACACGCAAAATTCAGTTCCTAGTCTCTAGGGACTTCGTCAGAGTTGAAAGCTGCCGAACGAAACAACAACTGGCCACTAAGACATGCAAGACACTGGCCAGTAAGACATGCAAGACATTGGGTCAGTAATACATGCAAGACACTGACCAGTAAGACATGCAAGACATTGGGTCAGTAATACATGCAAGACACTGACCAGTAAGACATGCAAGACATTGGGTCAGTAATACATGCAAGACACTGACCAGTAAGACATGCAAGACATTGGGTCAGTAATACATGCAAGACATTGGGTCAGTAATACATGCAAGACACTGACCACTAAGACATGCAAGACACTGGCCAGTAAGATATGCAAGACACTGGCCAGTAAGATATGCAAGACACTGACCAGTAAGACATGCAAGACACTGACCAGTAAGACATGCAAGACACTTGGACACTAGGGACTTCGCCAGAGTTGAAAGCTGGCGAACGCAACAACAACAAAAACAACAACAACAACAACAACAACGCCATGAATGTTTACCCTTTAATGAATGATTCGTTTGAGGGCAATAATTACCTAGGTCATGTTGACCGTTTGTCCACGAGTTCTCTCTGTTTCAGGCTTGCGGGGTTCCGCTGTATTGGAAAAGTTTACTGTTTCGTCAAGCTGGAGGCACGAGCGAGGGTTTTATCACTTACGAGAGCTTGAGTGATTTACTCAAAAGTAAGCCTGTGATATTAATGTGATTTAGTGAATTGTTGAATTACAGCCAGTTATAGATTTCATTAGGCCTGCGGGCTGAGAGCCAATTTCCAACTACCGTGACGTTTTCAGCTTTGCGAGCAGTGGCGGTGGTAGAGTGACGTCAATTGTCTATGACCTCTCTAGCTGAAAGCGTCACATTAATTGGAGGTTTATTGTTTTATTGTCTACCCAACTGGCTTATTAAATCTATTATTGGCTGTGGTTGAATGTAATGCTATTTGTGTATTATTTTTTGTAATGCATTGTTTATTAGAGCTGATATCCCTGCATTCTGGGCAGTCCCAAAGGTGTTCATTTTTTTTTTACAGATAATTCATCATCATCATCATTAAGTACCATGCCTGCTGGCGTAGGTGATCATGTCTCCCCACAGCTTTTTATCTCGACAGTTATTTATGATTTCTGTTGTTGATCTTCTGCCAAGCCATTCTCTTATCTGTCTGGTACCGTTTCTCTTTACTTTCTTCTATCTATTCATCTCTCAATTTTCCCAGTTGTTACAATATATTCCAGTTGTTCTCTTCTCATTACATGGCCAAAAATGATGATTGTTTCTTCCTAATATTGGAAATTAGCTCTCTTTCTGCTTTAGCCTTTTTCATAACGTTTTCATTACTCTTCTTAACTGTCCATGGTATTCTCAACATTCTTCTGTCATGTGCCGAAGGTATGTAAAATATATAGTCACTAGCACCATATTCCCTATACGCCACTTGGCGTGACGAGGGCACTTTACTTTTTTTTTCCTAAAAACCATAATTCTACAGCCTCCAGTGATTATCTTGTCTATCTTGTCCTATTGTCCATGATTCACATCCATATGTTAAGACTGGCGCTACATAAACATTTAAGAACTCTTTTTCTTGTTTCTATTGTCAAAAATGGATTGCACAATGTCTTCCTCATTTTTTAAAAGCTGCTTTTGCCTGAGCCATTCTGCATCTCACCTCTGTTGTACATCTACCATCTCACCTCTGTTGTACATCTACCATCTCACCTCTGTTGTACATCTTCCATCTCACCTCTGTTGTACATCTACCATCTCACCTCTGTTGTACATCTACCATCTCACCTCTGTTGTACATCTACCATCTCACCTCTGTTGTACATCTACCATCTCACCTCTGTTGTACATCTTCCATCTCACCTCTGTTGTACATCTACCATCTCACCTCTGTTGTACATCTACCATCTCACCTCTGTTGTACATCTTCCATCTCACCTCTGTTGTACATCTTCCATCTCACCTCTGTTGTACATCTTCCATCTCACCTCTGTTGTACATCTACCATCTCACCTCTGTTTAACATCTACCATCTCACCTCTGTTGTACATCTACCATCTCACCTCTGTTGTACATCTACCATCTCACCTCTGTTGTACATCTACCATCTCAGCTCTGTTGTACATCTGCCATCTCACCTCTGTTGTACATCTACCATCTCACCTCTGTTGTACATCTACCATCTGAGATTAACATTGTTCCCATATATTTAAATACATTTACATGTTTTATGATAGTTCCACTTGTCATCAATTGTGCATTGTGGTGATACAGGTAATTAGATACATTGGAAGATAATGCGATCAAGGGCTAAGGGGTGGAGAGAAAACATTATCTTCACTTTTATAGGAGAAACCATTATCTTCACTTTTATAAGAGAAAACATTATCTTCACTTTTATAAGAGAAAACATTATCTTCACTTTTATAAGAGAAAACATTATCTTCACTTTTATAGGAGAAACCATTATCTTCACTTTTATAAGGGAAAACATTATCTTCACTTTTATAAGGGAAAACATTATCTTCACTTTTATAAGAGAAAACATTATCTTCACTTTTATAGGAGAAACCATTATCTTCACTTTTATAAGGGTAAACATTATCTTCACTTTTATAAGGGAAAACATTATCTTCACTTTTATAAGAGAAACATTATCTTCACTTTTATAGGAGAAACCGTTATCTTCACTTTTATAAGGGAAAACATTATCTTCACTTTTATAAAGGAAAACATTATCTTCACTTTTATAAGAGAAAACATTATCTTCACTTTTATAAGGGAAAACATTATCTTCACTTTTATAAGGGAAAACATTATCTTCACTTTTATAAGAGAAAACATTATCTTCACTTTTATAAGGGAAAACATTATCTTCACTTTTATAAGAGAAAACATTATCTTCACTTTTATAAGAGAAAACATTATCTTCACTTTTATAAGAGAAAACATTATCTTCACTTTCATAAGGGAAAACATTATCTTCACTTTCATAAGGGAAACCATTATCTTCACTTTTATAAGAGAAACCATTATCTTCACTTTTATAAGAGAAACCATTATCTTCACTTTATAAGGGAAAACATTATCTTCACTTTTATAAGAGAAACCATTATCTTCACTTTTATAAGAGAAACCATTATCTTCACTTTTATAAGAGAAAACAGTATCTTCACTTTTATAAGAGAAAACATTATCTTCACTTTTATATGAGAAAACATTATCTTCACTTTTATAAGAGAAAACATTATCTTCACTTTTATAAGAGAAACCATTATCTTCACTTTTATCAGAGAAAACATTATCTTCACTTTTATAAGAGAAAACATTATCTTCACTTTTATCAGAGAAAACATTATCTTCACTTTTATAAGAGAAAACATTATCTTCACTTTTATAAGAGAAAACATTATCTTCACTTTTATAAGAGAAAACATTATCTTCACTATTATAAGAGAAACGAATGTGAGTTTACATAAGATACTCACGATAAAGGAAAATAAGTCTGCCTCTCTCAGCTGGAGATTGGAAGAGAACAAAAGATAAAGGAAATCACAAGAGATAGGATAGAAGTTAGCCATGACGGGATTAAGCTAAAGAAAGAACAAATGATAAAGGAAATCACAAGAGATAGGATAGAAGTTAGCCATGACGGGATTAAGCTAAAGAAAGAACAAATGATAAAGGAAATCACAAGAGATAGGATAGAAGTTAGCCATGACGGGATTAAGCTAAAAAAAGAACAAATGATAAAGGAAATCACAAGAGATAGGATAGAAGTTAGCCATGACGGGATTAAGCTAAAGAAAGAACAAATGATAAAGGAAATCACAAGAGATAGGATAGAAGTTAGCCATGACGGGATTAAGCTAAAGAAAGAACAAATGATAAAGGAAATCACAAGAGATAGGATAGAAGTTAGCGATGACGGGATTAAGCTAAAGAAAGAAAAAATGACCAAATTAAAGGAAGAAATAAGAAAGAAAGAAAGAAAGAAAGAAAGAAAGAAAGAAAGAAAGAACAAATGATAAAGGAAATCACAAGAGATAGGATAGAAGTTAGCCATGACGGGATTAAGCTAAAGAAAGAAAGAACAAATGATAAAGGAAATCACAAGAGATAGGATAGAAGTTAGCCATGACGGGATTAAGCTAAAGAAAGAAAAAAAGAACAAATTAAAGAAAGAAAGAAAGAAAGAAAAGAAGAAAGAAAGAACAAATGATAAAGGAAATCACAAGAGATAGGATAGAAGTTAGCGATGACGGGATTAAGCTAAAGAAAGAACAAATGATAAAGGAAATCACAAGAGATAGGATAGAAGTTAGCGATGACGGGATTAAGCTAAAGAAAGAAAAAAAAGAACAAATTAAAGGAAGAAAGAAAGAAAGAAAGAAAGAAAGAAAGAAAGAAAGAAAGAACAAATGATAAAGGAAATCACAAGAGACAGGATAGAAGTTAGCGATGACGGGATTAAGCTAAAGAAAGAAAAAAAAGAACAAATTAAAGGAAGAAAGAAAGAAAGAAAGAAAGAAAGAAAGAAAGAAAGAAAGAAAAAAGAAAGAAAGAAAGAAAGAAAGAACAAATGATAAAGGAAATCACAAGAGATAGGATAGAAGTTAGCCATGACGGGATTACGCTAAAGAAAGGAAAAAAAGAACAAATTGAAGGAAGAAAGAAAGAAAGAACAAATGATAAAGGAAATCACAAGAGATAGGATAGAAGTTAGCCATGACGGGATTAAGCTAAAGAAAGAAAAAAAGAACAAATTAAAGGAAGAAAGAAAGAACAAATGATAAAGGAAATCACAAGAGATAGGATAGAAATTAGCGATGACGGGAGCTGTCCTGCATCACATTAAGCTAAAGAAAGAAAGAAAGAACATATTAAAGGAAGGAAGAAAAAAAGAAAGAACAAATTAAAGGAAGAAAGAAAGAACAAATTAAAGGAAGAAAGAAAGTAAGAACAAATGATAAAGGAAATCATAAGAGATAGGATAGAAGTTAGCCATGACGGGAGCTGTCTTGCGTCACATTAAGCTAAATAAATAAAGAAAGAACAAATTAAAGGAAGAAAGAAAGTAAGAACAAATTAAAGGAAGAAAGAAAGAAAGAAAGAACAAATTAAAGGAAGAAAGAAAGTAAGAACAAATTAAAGGAAGAAAGAAAGAAAGAAAGAACAAATTAAAGGAAGAAAGAAAGTAAGAACAAATTAAAGGAAGAAAGAAAGAAAGAAAGAACAAATTAAAGAAAGAAAAAAAAAAGAAAGAAAGAAAGAACAAATTAAAGGAAGAAAGAAAGTAAGAACAAATTAAAGGAAGAAAGAAAGAAAGAAAGAACAAATTAAAGGAAGAAAGAAAGTAAGAACAAATTAAAGGAAGAAAGAAAGAAAGAAAGAACAAATTAAAGAAAGAAAAAAAGAAAGAAAGAAAGAACAAATTAAAGGAAGAAAGAAAGTAAGAACAAATTAAAGGAAGAAAGAAAGAAAGAAAGAAAGAAAGAAAGATATAAAGAAAAGGAGGAAAAAGGGAGAATAAGAGAAAGAAAGAAAGATAGAAAGGAAGAAAGAAAGAGAAAGAAAGAAAAAAAGAAAGAAAAAATATACAAAACAGAAAGAAAAAAGAAAGAAAGAAAGAATGATAAAGGAAGAAAGAAGGAAAGAAAAAAAAAGAAAGAGACAGAAGGAAAGATAGAAATTAAGTAAGAAAGAGAAAGTAAGAAAGAGAAAGAAACAAAGAAAGAAACAAAGAACTAAAGAAAGAAAAAAAAAGAAAGAAAGAAAGAAAGAAAGAAAGAATGAAAAAGAAATAACTAAAGAAAGAAAGAAAGAAAGAAAGAAAGAAAGAAAGAAAGAAAGAAAGAAAAACAGAAAAAAATAAAGAAGATTTGCTGAAGGAAGGGCTCAGTGACTATGATAATGGATCATATGTTTTTGTGTGAATGTGGTTGTATTTATGCTCATATATGTCACTTTGTATGTTTTTGTATGTTGTCCAGTTCGCCCATACATTAATCAAAATGCTTCAATAATACTCATATTTTGTTGAGGATAGTTCAAGTGTTTATGTGTGTTTGTGTGTGTGAGAGAGTCTGTGTTAAGTTAGCTCGTTGAACATCATCATCATCAGGTTGCATGTCTGACGATCCACAGCCCATCTGAAACAATCTCTGTCTCTAGCCAGATCTCCCACAGAACGTTACATTCACCAGAGCCCATCTGAAACAATCTCTGTCTCTAGCCATATTTCCTACAGAACGTTACATTCACCACAGCCCATCTGAAACAATCTCTGTCTCTAGTCAGATCTCCTACAGAACGTTACATTCACCACAGCCCATCTGAAACAATCTCTGTCTCTAGCCAGATCTCCCACAGAACGTTACATTCACCACACCCCGTCTGAAACAATCTCTGTCTCTAGCCAGATCTCCCACAGAACGTTACATTCACCACACCCCGTCTGAAACAATCTCTGTCTCTAGCCAGATCTCCCACAGAACGTTACATTCACCACAGCCCATCTGAAACAATCTCTGCCTCTAGCCAGATCTCCCACAGAACGTTACATTCACCACAGCCCATCTGAAACAATCTCTGTCTCTAGCCAGATCTCCTACAGAACGTTACATTCACCACAGCCCATCTGAAACAATCTCTGTCTCTAGCCAGATCTCCCACAGAACGGTACATTCACCACAGCCCGCAGTCATCTTTACAGACGGATCTGTAATACAACCCAAAGGAGTGCATGGGCATTTACAGCACGCTCGGCAGGCAGAATAGTCAAGGAAGACAGTGGTGCATACGTTGTGACCACGAGTAGCATGACAATGGAGGTGATGGCAGTGACCAAGGCATTCAAATGGTTGGAGTCACAAGACTACACCCACGTCTGTATACTGAGTGATTCGATGAGCATGATAAGAAAAGTGGAGGCGGGCTCTGTACGCATGCAATGGGTAGAGTCATTGCGGAAGTAAAAAATACGTAAGGTCACCTTTGTCTACGTCACAGGACATGCAGGAGTACGGGGAGATGAAAGGGCGGACAGGTTGGCTAGCTGCGCTGTCGTTGAGGACGGTCAACCGATGAATCGGGTGGACATCATCAATGCCCTCTGGGAAGTGGGAAAGACACAGGACATCGACAACCAAGAGTCCACGTCACTCCTTCGGATGAAAGAGATGGGAGTTAAGATGGGCACAACCAGAAACGAGAAACTTAGTGGCCGTGTAAGAAGACTTATCAACCAACACAGAACTGGAGTCGTCAGTCGCTGGACACTGAGGGACTTGCTGAGTAGGGGATATGAGCACCTATGGACATGTTCGGAGTGTAATGATGATGACATAACTCAATAACTCAATGATGATGACATAACTCAATAACTCAATGATGATGACATAACTCAATAACTCAATGATGATGACATAACTCAATGATGATGACATAACTCAATAACTCCCTCGTTGTTGCCTCTTACCCAGACTGTACCACCACTGCCACGACGCCTCCTCCAGGTTCATGAGGCTGGCGGCTAAGCCTGAAGCCTCCTTTCTCGAGTTTGACGATCTGGAACCTCTCATCCAGGTTTGCTTTTCTTTAATTCTTTTGGAATATTCATGTATGTCGTACATGATAGTTCATACATGATAGTTCGTACATGATAGTTCCTGCAAGATAGTTCATACATGAGAGTTCATGAATGATAATTCATAGTTCATACATGATAGTTTATGCATGATCGTTCATACATGATAGTTCATGCATGATAGTTCATGCATGATAGTTCATAGTTCTTACATGATAATTCATGCATGACAGTTCATAGTTCATACATGCTAGTTCATACATGCTAGTTCATACATGCTAGTTCATACATGCTAGTTCATACATGATAGTTCATACATGATAGTTCATAGTTCGTACATGATAATTCATGCATGACAGTTCATAGGTCATACATGCTAGTTCATACATGCTAGTTCATACATGCTAGTTCATACATGCTAGTTCATACATGATAGTTCATACATGATAGTTCATAGTTCTTACATGATAATTCATGCATGACAGTTCATAGTTCATACATGCTAGTTCATGCATGATAGTTCATGCATGATAGTTCATAGTTCTTACATGATAATTCATGCATGACAGTTCATAGTTCATACATGCTAGTTCATACATGCTAGTTCATACATGCTAGTTCATACATGCTAGTTCATACATGATAGTTCATACATGATAGTTCATAGTTCTTACATGATAATTCATGCATGACAGTTCATAGGTCATACATGCTAGTTCATACATGCTAGTTCATACATGCTAGTTCATACATGCTAGTTCATACATGATAGTTCATACATGATAGTTCATAGTTCTTACATGATAATTCATGCATGACAGTTCATAGTTCATACATGCTAGTTCATACATGCTAGTTCATACATGATAGTTCATACATGATAGTTCATAGTTCTTACATGATAATTCATGCATGACCGTTCATAGTTCATACATGCTAGTTCATACATGCTAGTTCATACATGATAGTTCATACATGCTAGTTCATACATGATAGTTCATACGTGATAGTTCATACATGATAGTTCATACATGCTAGTTCATACATGATAGTTCATACATGCTAGTTCATACATGATAGTTCATACGTGATAGTTTGTACGTAGTTGTCCATACGTTTGATTGCATTTTCATTCTTTATGACGTTCCAGTCGTCACCAACTTTTTTCATTGTTGATGAAAATTGTGAAATGTGTTAGCCGAATGGCAGGAAACAGCCCGAGAGATACCATCATAAATGAAGAACTGAAAAAAACTAGGAGTTATTCCGCTATAGCGTATTTAAAGAAACAACAGATAAACTGGGTTGGGCACGCAATAAAGAAAAAAATATAAATTTAAAAATAATTATTTTTGATAGAACAAAACACAACAAAAATCTTAAAAAAAAAACAAAATGAGAAAACCATTCTCAAGGATCGACATGAAAAGGATGGATTGGTGGGATATTAGAAACAATAGGAAACATAACAGCAAGATTGGCAAAGAGAAGAGAAAAAGATGGATAGGTGGAATATTATAAACAATAGGAAACATAACAGCAAGATAGGCAAACAGAGGAGAAAAAGATGGATTAAGGGAATATTAGAAACACTAGGAAACATAACAGCAAGATGGGCAAACATAAGAGAAAAAGATGGATAGGTGGAATATTAGAAACAATAGGAAACATAACAGCAAGATTGGCAAACAGAAGAGAAAAAGATGGATAGGTGGAATATTAGAAACAATAGGAAACATAACAGCAAGATAGGCAAACAGAGGAGAAAAAGATGGATTAAGGGAATATTAGATACACTAGGAAACATAACAGCAAGATAGGCAAATAGAAGAGAAAAAGATGGATTGGTGGAATATTAGAAACACTAGGAAACATAACAGCAAGATAGGCAAACAGAAGAGAAATAGATTGAGGGAATTTTAGAAACACTAGGAAACATAACAGCAAGATAGGCAAATATGAGAGAAAAAGATGTAGACAAAAGACAAAAGACAGCAAAAATTATTTCCCATCGACAGTGAGATATAAATGACTAACGAAGGAAGTACATACAAGTTTTCGTTACTTTTTTCTTGTTATTTGTTATTCTTTAGACACCACATATGTTTTCTCTCTTTATGGCGATTTTATATGTTAATTTTTCACGTTAGTTGTTATTTTATTGTTTATAATTATTTTGTATGGCTATGATGATTTTCATCATATATATAATGGTTTTTATGTTTATGATGAATTTTGTATATTGTTATTGTAATTTTTTTATGTTTATAATGATGTTTTATGTTTATGATGATGTTTTATTTTTATGATGATTTTATGTATTTTTATGGTAATTTGTTGGTGTTGATGTTGAGAATATCGTGGACAGCTAAGAGGAGTAATGAAAACGTTATGAAAGAGACCAAAGCAAAAAGAGAACTAATTTCCAATATTAGGAAGAAACAATCATCATTTTTTGGCCATGTAATGAGAAGAGAACAACTGGAATATATTGTAACAACTGGGAAAATTGAGGGACGAAGAGATAGAGGGAAGCAAAGAGAAAAAATAACAAACAGCTTAAGAGAATAGCTTGGCAGAAGGCCAACAACAGAAATGATAAATAACAGTCGAGATCGAAAGATATGGAGGGACATGATCACCTATGCCAGCAGACATGGTACTTGATGATGACATTTACTCATTATTTATGATCTTTCACAAATATCTTATCGTTCAACCCATTATCAAATTTCAGGTGTCTCTTATCTTTCATTATTTATGAAGTTTTCTGTATTTATATTTTCTCACATTGTCTCATTCATCATCATCATCATCATCATCATCATCATCATCATCATCATGTGCCATACCGGTTGGCGTAGGCGATCATGTCCATCGACAATCTTCTATCTACAGTGCATCGTATCAATTCTGTTGTTGACTGTTTTCCATGCCATGACACAAAGCTATCCAGTATTTTTTTCCCTTTGTCGTCCGCGATCTCTCTTTCCCCGTATTTTGCCAGTTGTAACCAAGTATTCCAACTTTCCTCTTCTTATGAAGCGCCAGAAAAATGTTGATTGTTTCTTTCTGATGTTTCCTAGGAGCTCCCTTTTTGTGTTAGCCTTCTTTAGAATGTCCTCTTTGGTCTTTTTAGCTTTCCAGGGAACTCTCAACATTCTTCTGAGAAATCCCACCTCTGTGGCCTCTAATGGTCTTTTCATTTGTTTGTCTATTGTCCATGATTCGCTTCCATAGGTAATAAATTGCTCTATATAGCACCGATGAACTCTCTTTCTTACTCCTATTTACATAGACCTATTGCATAAGACGTTTTTCATTTTCTGAAAAGATATTTTGGCCTGAGCAATTCTGCTTTTTATTTCTATGTTGCATCTTTCGTCTGATGCTATCATTGAGCCCACGTATTGTCTCATTTAGATATCCTTTTTCTTTCATTGCTAATTTTGTTTGGTAGGTGTATTTCATCTTTTCATTCCTTGTGATGCTTATCATACATCTTTTCTTCTCATTGTTTATCACGTCTCATATGTATCTTATCATCTCATTGTTTATTATGTCTTATGTGTATCTTCTCATTGTTTATCACGTCCTATATGTATCTCTTCATTGTTTATCACGTCCCATATGTATCTTATCATCTCATTGTTTTTCACGTCTCATATGTATCTTATCATCTCATAGTTTATTATGTCTCATATGTGTATCTTATCATCTCATTGTTTTTCACATCTCAGATGTACCTTGTCACTGTTTACAACGTCTCATATGTATCTTCTCACTGTTTATCACGTCTCAGGTGTATCTTCGCTTCTCATTATTTATCACGACTCAGATGTATCTTATCATCTCATTGTTTATCACGTCTCAGATGTTCTTTCTCATTATTTATCACGACTCAGATGTATCTTATCATCTCATTGTTTATCACGTCTCAGATGTACTTTCTCATTCTTTATCACGTCTCAGATGTACTTTCTCATTGTTTATCACGTCTCAGATGTACATTCTCATTGTTTACCACGTCTCAGATGTACTTTCTCATTGTTTATCATGTCTCAGATGTATCTCTTCATTGTTTAGCACGTCTCAGATGTATCTTATATTCTCATCAGTTATCACGTCTCAGATGTATCTTCTCATTGTTTATCACGTCCCATATGTATCTTATCATCTCATTGTTTTTCACGTCTCATATGTATCTTATCATCTCATAGTTTATTATGTCTCATATGCATCTTATCATCTCATTGTTTATCACGTCTCAGATGTATCTCTTCATTGTTTATCACATCTCAGATGTATCTTGTCACTGTTTACCACGTCTCATATGTATCTTATATTCTCATCAGTTATCACGCCACAGATGTATCTTATATTCTCATCAGTTATCACGTCTCAGATGTATCTTATATTCTCATCAGTTATCACGTCTCAGATGTATCTTATATTCTCACCAGTTATCACGACTCAAATGTATCTTATCATCTCATTGTTTATCACGTCTCAGATGTACTTTCTCATTGTTTATCACGTCTCAGATGTACTTTCTCCTTGTTTATCACGTCTCAGATGTATCTTATATTCTCACCAATTATCACGTCTCAGATGTATCTTCTCATTGTTTATCACGTCCCATATGTATCTTATCATCTCATTGTTTATCACATCTCAGATGTATCTTCTCATCTCATTGCTTATCACGTCTCAGATGTACATTCTCATTTTTTATCACATCTCAGATGTACTTTCTCATTTTTTATCGTGTCTCAGATGTTTCTTATCATCTCATTGTTTATTACATCTCAGATGTATCGTATATTCTCAATATTTATCACGTCTCATATGTATCTTACCATGTCATTGTTTATCCCGTCTCAGATGTATCTTGTCTTCTCATTGTTTATCCCGTCTCAGATGTATCTTGTCTTCTCATTGTTTATCCCGTCTCAGATGTACTTTCTCATTTTTTATCACGTCCCACGTATACAACTTCATCTCATCTACAGGACATCATAGAAACACATCCTGGACTCACATTTCTCCAGGACGCCCCAGAATTCCACTCCAGATACGTCATAACAGTAAGTAGAAGTTATGACCCCTTGCTCTAGATAAAAGACACATTGGATTCGACAAATACCTTCGACTACTAATGTTGAACATAAATAGGTGAGGAGATACGTCACATGAAGTAATGAGAAGAACCAATCAAGAGTATTAAGTGATTGAGTTATTTGTGGGTTACCATTTTTGCGCTCCGAACATTTCCATAGGGTGCTCAGATCCCCGTCCTCAACAAGTCCTGCAGTGTCCAGCGACTGGCAACTCCAGTTCTGGTTGATATGTCCTCTTATGCACCCATTAAACCTCTCGTTTGTGGATGTACCCATATTTGCCCCCATCTCCTTCATCCAAGGAATGAGAGACGTCGACTCATGGTTGTCGAAGTCCTGTGCCCTTTTAACATCTCGGATGGCATTTATAATTTTCGCCCGATCCATTGGTTGACCGTCTTCAGCGACAGCACAGATGGCCAACCTGTCCGCTCTTTCATTTCCCTGTAGTCCCGCATGTCCTGGCACGTAGACAAAGGTTATTTTTCGATTCGTTGATTTCTGTAATGACTCCACCCATTGCCTCCAGAGCCCACCTCCACTTTTCTTATCATCCTCATCGAATCACTCAGTATGCAGGCGTGGGTGTAGTAGATGACGAAGAAGAAGAAAAATAATAATAATAAGATGATGATGATGATAATTAGACAACTTTGATGACAAACAACTGCAAGAATGAGAGTCACACAAGCGGAGGTTGTCTCAACAAACAGAACCGAGGACTCATGGATCGTAAGATACAAAACATAGGGCATCACAATCTGTCAATAAGAGAAAACGAAGAACAGAAGAGGAAGAGTAGAGCAGCAGCAGCAGAAGAAGGAGAACAAGAACCAGAAGAAAGCAGCAGAAGAAGAGGGAGAAAAGAAAAAAAAGAAGAGGAAGAAGAAGAACAACAACAAGAAGAAAAAGCAGCAGAAGAGGAAGAACAACAACAACAACAAAAGGCAGGAGAAAAATCAAAAGATGAAGAAGAGGAAGAATATGAAAAAAGCAGAAGAAGATGAAAGAAAAATTGCAAATTAACTTCCAAATGTAAGACAAAACAACAAAGGCGATGTCTACTATGTTGATAAAAACAAGCTCAAATACCGGTTTGTGCAAGAGAAAAGAAAAATAAACAATTTAAATTAAAACGATGAAATTAGCAGATTAATGACTTGGAACAAATGTTTTCATCTCCAGGTAATTAGCAGATTAATGACTTGGAACAAATGTTTTCATCTCCCAGGTAATTAGCAGATTAATGACTTGGAACAAATGTTTTCATCTCCCAGGTAATTAGCAGATTAATGACTTGGAACAAATGTTTTCATCTCCCAGGTAATTAGCAGATTAATGACTTGGAACAAATGTTTTCATCTCCCAGGTAATTTCCAGAATAATGTTTGGAGTCAATAGATCGTGGACTGGAAAAATTACAGTGAACGAATTGCGTAAATCAAACTTTTTACAGGTGAGTCTCTCCCCCCACCCCCTTTTACATTTACCATCATTTTTTAATTATTGCATTTGTTCTTTAAGCCAGTCTTAACATATGGATGTGAATCATGGGCATCAGGACAACAGACAATAAAATCACTGGAGGCTGTAGAAATGTGGTTTTACAGAAGAATGTTGAGAATACCATGGACAGCTAAGAAGAGTAATGAAAACGTTATGAAATAGGCCAAAGCAAAAAGAGAGCTACTTTCCAATATTAGGAAGAAACAATCATCATTTTTTGGCCATATAATGAGAAGGGAACAACTGGAACATATTATAACAACCGTGCTGAAGTCGGATCTGTTGGGCCGAAAGGCGCAAATATAACAGTTATACTGCAAACCACAACACAACGCAGACACGTCCACTACGTCCTTGTAAGGGCGGATGATGAAGAGGAATTAGTCTACTACGATACTCTAGAATACTTTAGTCATCGGGCAAACGCAACCAACTATATTGTAACAACTGGAATATATTGTAACAACTGGAATATATTGTAACAACTGGAATATATTGTAACAACTGGAATATATTGTAACAACTGGAAAAATTGAGAGATGAAGAGATAGAGGGAAGCAAAGAGAAAAGATACCAGACAGCTTAAGAGAATGGCTTGGTAGAAGGTCAACAACAGAAGTGATAAATAGCTGTCGAGATCGAAAGTTGTGGAGAGACATGATCACCTACGACATATGGTATGGCACTTGATGATGATTTCTTCTTCACGGTTGTTTGTTTCTATCTCAAAGTGACATTTTAGTTCTAACGTTGAAAATTGCCAGTCTTGTTAAAAAAAAAAAAGTCTCTTTCCTCCGCTAGTCTACGGGACACCCTTGGGCTAGGTGGAGCTCTCTTCCCACCACCTCTCCTTATCAGGGCTACGTGAAGCCATTGGAGCAGGTGGTGGATGGTGTTGTGGGAGCCGCCGACAAGTAGTGCCGGTTATGGACCTCACTGCGTGATGGCAGGCAGAGGATCTCATGTATAGAGACAATGACTTCGATCTCCGACTAGTACAGTCACTGCCAAGAAAGAAACGAATGGCAAACTTCTTAAATTGTCCAGAATAATTATGTCAAAACACAACTAAACATTTAACAGTAGAATAATTATGTCAAAACACAACTAAACATTTAACAGTAGAATAATTATGTCAAAACACAACTAAACATTTAACAGTAGAATAATTATGTCAAAACACAACTAAACATTTAACAGTAGAATAATTATGTCAAAACACAACTAAACATTTAACAAGTAGAATAATTATGTCAAAACACAACTAAACATTTAACAGTAGAATAATTATGTCAAAACACAACTAAACATTTAACAGTAGAATAATTATGTCAAAACACAACTAAACATTTAACAGTAGAATAATTATGTCAAAACACAACTAAACATTTAACAGTAGAATAATTATGTCAAAACACAACTAAACATTTAACAGTAGAATAATTATGTCAAAACACAACTAAACATTTAACAGTAGAATAATTATGTCAAAACACAACTAAACAGTAGAATAATTATGTCAAAACACAACTAAACATTTAACAGTAGAATAATTATGTCAAAACACAACTAAACATTTAACAGTAGAATAATTATGTCAAAACACAACTAAACATTTAACAGTAGAATAATTATGTCAAAACACAACTAAACATTTAACAGTAGAATAATTATGTCAAAACACAACTAAACATTTAACAAGTAGACAAACAAATGAAAAAAAAACGATTCAAATAAAGATTAAAATGATATTTCTCAGAAGAATGTTGAAAGTTCCCAGGACAGCTAAAAAGACCAATGCCGGACATTCAAAGCGGCCAACACAAAAAGTGAGCTACTAAAAACATCAGAAAGAAACAATCAACATTATTCGGGCACATCATGAGAAGAGGAAAGTTGGAATACTTAGTTACAACTGGCAAAATAAAAGGAAAGAGAGATCGTGGACGACAAAGAGAGGAAATGTTGGATAGCTTGGTGTCATGGCATGAAATACAGTCAACAACAGAACTGATACGATGTACTGTAGATAGAAGATTGTGGAATGACATGATCGCCTACGCCAACCGGTATGGCACATGATGATGAATTTGGCCTGGGCAGTGGCCACTTTTGGCCTACTCTTTTCGATTTCCCTGTGTCAAGGGTCATTTAACGCGCGCAGAATAACAACGTTCTGCCTCGCGGGGCTGTAGGATGCCAACCTCAGAAACAGATAGTCCTGAGCGCTGATAAGGAAACTCGGGGAAACCTCCACTAGGGGGGGAGGTGGGGGGGGGGCTATTTTTCAGATTAGCGAGCTGGGGAGGTAGTGTGTAGAATAACGAAAGCCGTTGGTAGCTCGCATTAATGAAGACATCACGACTGTGTGAGTGTGTGTGTGTGTGTGGGGGGGAGGGGGGGGTCTGGGACTTCCCTCTCTGTCGGCTGGGCTTACTAATATGACTGTAGTAGTTAAACTAATTGTCAACGTCACGTCATGATTGTGGGGGTTATTCTGGGACTTCCCTCTCTGTCGGCTGGCTTACTAATATGACTGTAGTAGTTAAACTAAGTGTCAACGTCACGTCACGGCTGTGCGGGGGGGGGGGGGGGGGGGGTTATTTTGGGACTTCTCCTTCTGCGAGCGGGCCTTGCTAATGTAGACGGCTGTAGTTTAATTTAGTGTCTACGTCACGTCGTGACTGTGGGGGTTATTTTGGGACTTCTCTTTCTGCCAGCGGGCCTTGCTAATGTAGACGGTTGTAGTTTAACTTATTGTCTACGTCACGTTTCTTTCCAGACAGTTCTCAAACTGGAGCTAGAAGATGACATCAACCAGGTCAGGGATTACTTTTCTTACGAGCACTTCTACGTCATCTACTGCAAGTTTTGGGAACTTGACCTGGATCATGATCTATTTATAGACAGGGATGACCTTTCACGTCATAATGACCATGGTAAGTGTGGACGGTTACGTCATGTGATTATTTAGGGTGTCTCACGCAAAATAAAACTGGGAATTCCCTCACTAATTATAACCACAAATGACGATACTGCAACTAAATGTTAAGAGATGTACGTATGAAATGAGAAGCCTCGGTAACCTAGTTGGGGGAAACACCCCACTAGTTACCGCCGTTCGGACAACCAATGTTCGGTTCACGCTGAAAGCAGTGTGCAGTGTACTCGTAAGTAAATTAAAGTACCCCCGTCACGCCAAGTGGCGTATAGGGAAATATGGTGTTAGTGACCCTTTATTATACAGACCTTCAGCAAATGATTTTTGGGGTAATGTGGTCGGTATTACGCCGATGCTGCTTTACTTTCCCAAAAAAAATGGTACCCATTTAAGGCTGGGTGAATCCGGAAGCCGTCGGTTGGGATCGAACCCTACCCCTTGTCCTTTTTAGTCCAGTTCACTAACCACTGAGCTATCGCGGCTCCCTAAGTATAGACAGTACTATAGATTATACCAAAAATATTTGACAAAGTAATGCACAAAGAAATAATTAAACTTTTAGAAGACATACACTTTGACAGCAACGGTTAAATAGTAATAAACAACATGTACTGGCAACAAACAGCCGCGATAGCTCAGTGGTTAGTGAACAGGACTACAAAGGACAAGAGGTAGGGTTCGATCCTAATCGATGGCATCCGGGTTCACCCAGCCTTAAATTGGTACCGGATTTTTTCTGGGAAAGTAAAGCGGCACGGGCGTAATACCGACCACATTACCACAAAAATCATGTGCTGAAGATCTGTAAAATTTATGGTCACTAACACCATATTCCCTATACGTCACTTGGCGTGACGGGGGTACTTTACTTTTTTTTTATATGTGTTGGCCATGTGATGAGAAGAGACAACAAGAGAAGAAGGTAGTCATATGTTGGTCATGTGATGAGAAGAGACAACAAGAGAAGAAGGTGGTCATATGTTGGTCATGTGATGAGAAGAGACAACAAGAGAAGAAGGTAGTCATATGTTGGCCATGTGATGAGAAGAGACAACAAGAGAAGAAGGTAGTCATATGTTGGCCATGTGATGAGAAGAGACAACAAGAGAAGAAGGTAGTCATATGTTGGCCATGTGATGAGAAGAGACAACAAGAGAAGAAGGTAGTCATATGTTGGCCATGTGATGAGAAGAGACAACAAGAGAAGAAGGTGGTCATATGTTGGCTGTGTGGTAGAAGTGACAACAAGAGAAGAAGGTGGTCATATGTTGGCTGTGTGATCGAAGAGACAACAAGAGAAGAAGGTGGTCATATGTGTGTCCATGTGATAGAAGGGACAACAAGAGAAGAAGGTGGTCATATGTGTGTCCATGTGATAGAAGAGACAACAAGAGAAGAGGGTGGTCATATGTTTGTCCATGTGATAGAAGGGACAGCAGATGGGCACCAGAGGGTAAGAGAGGTTGACCTAGAGCAACACTAAAAGGAACATTAAAACCAAAGGCAACAACAGCAGGCATCAACTCTCTCGCCGAGTCTCAATGCAGGTCCTTTGGAAAGTCTGGCAGTTAAAAGATCGTCAGACACAAGAGTCTAGAATTATTACCCTATGTTCTGTCTTCGGCTTAAAAGTGCGATAGATAGATAGATAGATAGATAGATAGATAGATAGATAGATAGATAGATAGATAGATAGATAGATAGATAGATAGATAGATAGATAGATAGATAGATAGATAGATAGATAGATAGATAGATAGATAGATAGATAGATAGATAGATAGATAGATAGATAGATAGATAGATAGATAGATAGATAGATAGATAGATAGATAGATAGATAGATAGATAGATAGATAGATAGATAGATAGATAGATAGATAGATAGATAGATAGATAGATAGATAGATAGATAGATAGATAGATAGATAGATAGATAGATAGATAGATAGATAGATAGATAGATAGATAGATAGATAGATAGATAGATAGATAGATAGATAGATAGATAGATAGATAGATAGATAGATAGATAGATAGATAGATAGATAGATAGATAGATAGATAGATAGATAGATAGATAGATAGATAGATAGATAGATAGAATGTTGTGCGATTACATACCATAGAAAGCATATATTTAAAAAAAAAGAAGAGAGAGGAGTAGGTGGCAGAGCCAGAGTATGATGGACAGACAACATCAGCTGACAATGAGTGAAGCCCCAAAAGTGAGAAAACCAGAACTTTGTTTCTCCCTCGACACCCGAACGGGTACAAGAGGAAGTGAAGAAGTAAGAAGGAAAGATATCGTATTTTGTCAAGTAAGACTTTAAAATAATTTGTTTTTAATCAATTGATGTTTTATTTTTCCTGCAGCTTTGAGTTCCCGAATCATAGACAGAATATTCTCAGGGGCAGTAACCCGGTAAGTAGGATTAAATGTTGATTTCCTCCCTTGTTTCTAGTCTGTGCTCAAGTTATTTGGGTCAAGATGGAAGACAGTACGCAGTGTGAAGATTCCCTCCTCTGTCTTGCTAGACATGTGGGAATATGATGTTTGTAGAGATCATTTTATAACCATTATCTAATCTCGCCGCCCAGAGATTAACATACATGTTTACTTGTCTTAATTTTCCTGTGTTATTACTATCACGTATCAATATCAAACATATCCTTTGTTAAAGCCGCGCCTAAAACGCGTCAGTGCGGGAAAGGTTTACGTCTATCAAATAACATCTGATAAGAGTATTAGAAAAAGGTCATTCTTTCAAAGAATATTGAAAGTTCCCTGTACAGCTAAAAAGACCAATGACGAAATTCTCAAAGTGGCCAACACTAAAAGGGAGCTACTAAAAAACATCAGAAAGAAACAATCAACATTTTTCGGGCACATCATGAGAAGAGGAAATTTGAAAAACTTGGTTACAACTGGCAAAATAAAAGGAAAGAGAGACCGCGGACGACAAAGAGGGAGGAAATACTAGATAGCTTGGTGTCATGGCATGGAAAACGGTCCACATCAGAATTGAGACGATGCACTGTAGATAGAAGATTGTAGAAGGACATGATCGCCTACGCCAACCGGTATGGCACATGATGATGATGAAGAGTTTTAAGTCCCGCTGAAAACACAACAATTTGCCTTGTACCTAGTTATTCTTAGGGTGAACCATCTTCAATGAGTGACGTCATCAATGCCCTCTGGGATGTGAGAAGAGCACATGACTTTGACAACCATCAGTCTACGTCACTCCTTCGGATAAAAGAGATAGGAGTTAAGACGGGCACAGCCAGAAACGAGAAACTTAGTGGCCGTGTAAGAAGACTTATCAACCGACATAGAACTGGAATCGACAGTCGCTGGACACCGCAGGACTTGCTGAAGAGGGGATCTGAGCACCTATGGACATGTTCGGAGTGCAATGATGATGACCCGCAAATAACTCAATAACTCAATATTGATAGATTCTATACGCTCAACCACTTCCTCCTACTACCAGCTTTGCCGCAGCACTGCATATTTACCTGTTACTTAGCTATTTTTAGATTATTTTATTTGGTTTTCCGTGGCACTCACCTCAGCCTGATTTGTGTTGTTCTTAGGGGCCCGGATTTCCAGGAAGGCAAGATGAACTACCAGGAATTCGTTTGGTTCCTCCTAGCAGAAGTTGACAAGAAGCATCCAACCAGGTTCGGACCGTACCACCACCACCACCACCATCATCATCATCATCATCATCATCATCATCATCATCATCATCATCATCATCAATCATTATTAACAACATCATCGTTATTACCATTTGTCTTTTGATTTTTTGCGTCTCTTTTTAGAGATCTAAGTTTCACATCTCATACATTTACATATAGATCTATATCTCATAGTTCTACATCTCATAGTATCTCATAGATCTACATTGCATAGTTCTACATTTCATGGATCTATATCTCATAGTTCTACATCTCATAGTATCTCATATATCAACATCGCATAGTTCTACAGCTCATAGATCTATATCTCATAGTTCTACATCTCATAGTATCTCATAGATCAACATCGCATAGTTCTACATCTCATAGATCTATATCTCATAGTTCTACATCTCATAGTATCTCATAGATCTATATCTCATAGCTCCACATGTCATAGTTCTACATTTCATAGCTTCACATCTCATATATATATATATATACACTATATCAGTTAGCCACTGATTCACCTCTCCCTCCAATCCCTCAGTCCCCATTTCACACTTAGCCACTGCTGTCACACTCCCCCCACCCTCTTAACCCCTCAGTCCCCATTTCACACTTAGCCACTGCTGTTACACTCCCCCACTCCCTTAACCCCTCAGTCCCTATTTCACACTTAGCCACTGAAATCACCTCTCCCTCCAATCCCTCATTCCCTATTTCACACTTAGCCACTGAAATCACCTCTCCCTCCAATCCCTCATTCCCTATTTCACACTTAGCCACTGAAATCACCTCTCCCTCCAATCACTAAGTCCCTATTTCACACTTAGCCACTGAAATCACCTCTCCCTCCAATCACTCAGTCCCTATTTCACACTGAGCCACTGAAATCGCCTCTCCTTCCAATCACTCAGTCCCTATTTCACACTTAGCCACTGCTGTCACACCCCCTCCACTCCCATAACCCCTCAGTTCCCATATCACACTTAGCCACTGCTGTTACACTCCCCCCCCCCTTAACCCGTTAGTCCCTATTTCACACTTAGCCACTTATATCGCCTCTCCCTCCAATCCCTCATTCCCCATTTCACACTTAGCCACTGATATCACCTCTCCCTCCAATCCCTCATTCCCCATTTCACTCTTCGACGTTTTCAGCTTCGTGACCAACGTGTTTGTGGATAGAATGACTTCAGTAGTCTATAGCACCGATTGCTGAATACGTCTCGCTAGTTGGAGGCTTTCCCAGTTGTATTTCCTGCCCGCTGGCCATAATAAATCTATAGCGGGCTGCTTTAGCCTCGTATACATTACATGTTATCTTCCAAGATGACCGTTAGTAGGGTATTGTGTGCGCAGAGCAAAGTAGGGTATTGTGTGCGCTGAGCAAAGTAGGGTATTGTGTGCGTAGAGCAAAGTAGGGTATTGTGTGCGTAGAGCAAAGTAGGGTATTGTGTGCGTAGAGCAAAGTAGGGTATTGTGTGCGCAGAGCAAAGTAGGGTATTGTGTGCGTAGAGCAAAGTAGGGTATTGTGTGCGCAGAGCAAAGTAGGGTATTGTGTGCGTAGAGCAAAGTAGGGTATTGTGTGCGTAGAGCAAAGTAGGGTATTGTGTGCGCTGAGCAAAGTAGGGTATTGTGTGCGCTGAGCAAAGTAGGGTATTGTGTGCGTAGAGCAAAGTAGGGTATTGTGTGCGTAGAGCAAAGTAGGGTATTGTTTGCGTAGAGCAAAGTAGGGTATTGTGTGCGCAGAGCAAAGTAGGGTATTGTGTGCGTAGAGCAAAGTAGGGTATTGTGTGCGTAGAGCAAAGTAGGGTATTGTGTGCGTAGAGCAAAGTAGGTTATTGTGTGCGTAGAGCAAAGTAGGGTATTGTGTGCGTAGAGCAAAGTAGGGTATTGTGTGCGTAGAGCAAAGTAGGGTATTGTGTGCGTAGAGCAAAGTAGGGTATTGTGTGCGTAGAGCAAAGTAGGGTATTGTGTGCGTAGAGCAAAGTGGGGTATTGTGTGCGTAGAGCAAAGTAGGGTATTGTTTGCGTAGAGCAAAGTAGGGTATTGTGTGCGCAGAGCAAAGTAGGGTATTGTGTGCGTAGAGCAAAGTAGGGTATTGTGTGCGTAGAGCAAAGTAGGGTATTGTGTGCGTAGAGCAAAGTAGGGTATTGTGTGCGTAGAGCAAAGTAGTGTATTGTGTGCGTAGAGAAAAGTAGGGTATTGTGTGCGTAGAGAAAAGGAGGGTATTTTGTGGCTACATCAAAGTAGGGTATTGTGTGGTCACATCAAAGTAGGGTATTGTGGGCGAACATCACGTACAATAGTATTTTAACGTTATATTTTGGAAAGGTTAAAATAGTTGGTCCGGGGTTCTTCTTCTTCTTCTTTTCTCTTTTCACTGATACCTAAAAGGTGTCGTGGTTTATATCATTTGTCGTTCTTGAGCTGCTCGAACTGTCTGAATTAGTGATTTTCCTTTGTTGTTACATGTCTCTGTCACTGCATCTATCCATCTTCTTCTTTTCTCTTTTCACTGATACCTAAAAGGTGTCGTGGTTTATATCATTTGTCGTTCTTGAGCTGCTCGAACTGTCTGAATTAGTGATTTTCCTTTGTTGTTACATGTCTCTGTCACTGCATCTATCCATCATCTTCTTTTCTCTTTTCACTGATACCTAAAAGGTGTCGTGGTTTATATCATTTGTCGTTCTTGAGCTGCTAGAACTGTCTGAATTAGTGATTTTCCTTTGTTGTTACATGTCTCTGTCACTGCATCTATCCATCATCTTCTTTTCTCTTTTCACTGATACCTAAAAGGTGTCGTGGTTTATATCATTTGTCGTTCTTGAGCTGCTAGAACTGTCTGAATTAGTGATTTTCCTTTGTTGTTACATGTCTCTGTCACTGCATCTATCCATCTTCTTCTTCTCTCTTTCACTGATACCTAAAAGGTGTCGTGGTTTATATCATTTGTCGTTCTTGTGCTGCTCGAACTGTCTGAATTAGTGATTTTCCTTTGTTGTTACATGTCTCTGTCGCTGCATCTATCCATCTTCTTCTGGGTCTTCCTCTTGGTCTTTTCCCATGCATTCTCGAGAAGAACGCCCTTGATGGTCATTGGTAAGGATTCATTCTGACCAGGTGGCCAAACCATTTAAGTTGTTGTTGTTCTATATATTCTTGGCAGGGTTTAAAAAAGTAAAAGTGTTAATTCTCTTTCCAGCATAGAATATTGGTTCCGGTGCATGGATTTGGATGGCGATGGTGTCCTGTCCATGTACGAGATGGAGTACTTTCATGAGGAACAAATGGTTCGGCTGGAGGCACTGGGGATAGAGCGGCTGCCTTTTGAAGACACGATCTGTCAGGTTGGTACTGGTGTGTACTTGACGGAGACGTCAGGTTGGTACTGGTGTGTACTTGACGGAGATGTTAGGTTGATACTGGTGTGTACTTGACGGAGATGTTAGGTTGGTACTGGTGTGTACTTGACGGAGATGTTAGGTTGGTACTGGTGTGTACTTGACGGAGATGTTAGGTTGGTACTGGTGTGTACTTGACGGAGACGTCAGGTTGGTACTGGTGTGTACTTGACGGAGATGTTAGGTTGGTACTGGTGTGTACTTGACGGAGACGTCAGGTTGGTACTGGTGTGTACTTGACGGAGATGTTAGGTTGGTACTGGTGTGTACTTGACGGAGACGTCAGGTTGGTACTGGTGTGTGCTTGACGGAGATGTTAGGTTGGTACTGGTGTGTACTTGACGGATATGTCAGGTTGGTACTGGTGTGTACTTGACGGAGATGTTAGGTTGGTACTGGTGTGTACTTGACGGAGACGTCAGGTTGGTACTGGTGTGTACTTGACGGAGATGTTAGGTTGGTACTGGTGTGTACTTGACGGAGACATCAGGTTGGTACTGGTGTGTACTTGACGGATATGTTAGGTTGGTACTGGTGTGTACTTGACGGATATGTCAGGTTGGTACTGGTGTGTACTTGACAGAGATGTTAGGTTGGTACTGGTGTGTACTTCACGGAGATGTTAGGTTGGTACTGGTGTGTACTTGACGGAGATGTTAGGTTGGTACTGGTGTGTACTTGACAGAGATGTTAGGTTGGTACTGGTGTGTACTTGACGGAGATGTTAGGTTGGTACTGGTGTGTACTTGACAGAGATGTTAGGTTGGTACTGGTGTGTACTTGACAGAGATGTTAGGTTGGTACTGGTGTGTACTTGACGGAGATGTTAGGTTGGTACTGGTGTGTACTTGACAGAGATGTTAGGTTGGTACTGGTGTGTACTTCACGGAGATGTTAGGTTGGTACTGGTGTGTACTTGACGGAGATGTTAGGTTGGTACTGGTGTGTACTTGACAGAGATGTTAGGTTGGTACTGGTGTGTACTTGACGGAGATGTCAGGTTGGTACTGGTGTGTACTTGACGGAGATGTCAGTTGGTACTGGTGTGTGCTTGACGGAGATGTTAGGTTGGTACTGGTGTGTACTTGACGGAGATGTCAGGTTGGTACTGGTGTGTGCTTGACGGATATGTCAGGTTGGTACTGGTGTGTGCTTGACGGAGATGTTAGGTTGGTACTGGTGTGTACTTGACGGAGATGTTAGGTTGGTACTGGTGTGTACTTGACGGAGATGTCAGGTTGGTACTGGTGTGTACTTCACAGAGATGTTAGGTTGGTACTGGTGTGTACTTGACGGAGATGTCAGGTTGATACTGGTGTGTGCTTGACGGAGATGTTAGGTTGGTACTGATGTGTGCTTGGCTGAGATGTCAGGTTGGTACTGATGTGTGCTTGACGGAGATGTCAGGTTGGTACTGGTGTGTGCTTGACTGAGATATCAGGTTGGTATTGGTGTGTACTTGATGGAGATGTCAGGTTGGTACTGGTGTGTCCTTGACAGAGATGTTAGGTTGGTACTGGTGTGTACTTGACGGAGATGTCAGGTTGGTACTGGTGTGTGCTTGACGGAGATGTCAGGTTGGTACTGGTGTGTGCCCTAACAAATTTCGTTATAAAAGATACGTGAATTGATACCTAACAAATCTCGTTATAAAAGATACGTGAATTCACACCTAACAAAACTCGTTATAAAAAATGCGTGAGTTCACACCTAACAAACCTCGTTATAAAAGATACGTGAATTCACACCTAACAAATCTCGTTATAAAAGATACGTGAATTCACACCTAACAAATCTCGTTGTAAGAGATACGTGAATTCACACCTAACAAATCTCGTTATGAAAGATGCGTGAGTTAATACCTAACAAATCTCACACAAGAAATCTCTTCACAAAGTTCACACCGAACAAAACCTTTAGTTTTACGTGTTTTACTATTAACACAGATGCTGGACATGGTTAACCCGAAGATAAAAGGGAAGATAACTCTTCGTGATCTCAAAGCCTGTAAAATGACAGATATCTTCTTCGACACATTCATAAACTTGGACAAATTCCTTGAACATGAGCAGAAAGATCCTTTTGCAAACGTAAAGGTATGGTTCTCTCCCCTTGTTTTTCTTTGTTTTAAGTGTATACAAGTTGTGATGTTTTACGTATTATATTAATAAAGGCATTTTGCGTCTTCATAGTTCATTGCAATCTGGCAATTGCTAGTCTAAAAGAGCAACGATAGCTCAGTGGTTAATGAACTGGACTACAAAGGACAAGGGGTAGGGTTCGATCCCAACCGACGGCTTCCGGGTTTATCCAGCTTTGAATGGGTACCGGATTTTTTTCTGGGAAAGTAAAGTGGCACGGGCGTGATATCGACCACATTACCCCAAAAATCATGTGCTGAAGGTCTGTAAAATTTATGGTCACTAACACCATATTCCTATACGCCACTTGGCGTGACGGGGGTACTCTACTTTTCTTTTTAATTGCTGGTCTAAACAGCAACTGCCAGGCTTTGTTTTACAGAGCTGCTTCTGTTATTACAGGCCCGACAGGTCAAAGGAATTGAATTTTCAGTCCAGCGTATCGTTATCGTCTCCTATCAGTTACCGACCCGCCCCACCGTGCCGAAGTACTCCATAAGAACCAGCCATGAGGAGTATAAAAGGATGTAACGCAGAGTAGCAAGTCATTTTAGACTGCTATCACCACGAAGAGGGCTTCAATGTGCTAGCTAAGGCAGTCGTGTGCGACCGAGCATGAACTGTAGATTTAACTAAAAGTGTTACTGGCAGTAACTGTAGTTGTTTTATGCTGAATATATTGTTAATCTATGAGTTCAATGTTGCAGAGGGTCAATGTCTGGAGTCATGACCCAGGCGGACCCCCAACTCCCATAGAGTGTCAAGAAACTAAAGGGCCGAAACACTTGCACAACTGTTGTCCGCTTCTGATGATCAGATTACCTCCTGCTGCGAAGCTCTGTATAAAGAGTTTCCTACTACTTATTAAATCATGGACAGTAAACAAACAAATGAAAAGATTAAAGGCAACAGAGGTAGCATTTCTCAGAAGAATGTTGAAAGTTCCCTTGACAGCTAAAAAGACAATGAGGAAGTTCTCAAAGAGGCCAACACATAAAGGGAGCTCCTAAAAAACATCAGAAAGAAACAATCAACAATTTTCAGGCACATCAAGAGAAGAGGAAAGTTGGAATACTTAATTACAACTGAAACAATAAAAGGAAAGAGAGATCGCGGACAACAAAGAGAGAAAGTACTAGATAGTTTACAGTCATAGCTTGGAATACAGTCAACAACATAATTGACACGATGCAAATGGATAGAAGATTGTGGAAGGGCATGATCGCCTACGCCAACCGGAATGGCACATCATGGTGATGTCTACTAATTAATTGCTGACTCTACCATTAAGGAAATGTCAGGTCATGGTGATGGCTACTAATTAATTGCTGACTCTACCATTAATGAAATGTCAGGTCATGGTGATGGCCACTAATTAATTGCTGACTCTACCATTAATGAAATGTCAGGTCATGGTGATGGCTACTAATTAATTGCTGACTCTACCATTAATGAAATGTCAGGTCATGGTGATGCTACTAATTAATTGCTGACTCTACCATTAATGAAATGTCAGGTCATGGTGATGCTACTAATTAATTGCTGACTCTACCATTAATGAAATGTCAGGTCATGGTGATGGCTACTAATTAATTGCTGACTCTACCATTAATTAAATGTCAGGTCATGGTGATGGCTACTAATTAATTGCTGACTCTACCATTAATGAAAAGTCAGGTCATGGTGATGGTCACTAATTAATTGCTGACTCTACCATTAATGAAATGACAGGTCCGGCTGAAGAATAAATAAAACAAACTAATGACAAGAACTCTCGCTTCTTGTTCTATTATGTTATGTTCTATTATGTTATGTTCTATTCTATTCTGTTCTTTCTATTCTCTTCTGATCTGTTATAATCTGTTCTTTTCAGTTATGTACTATTCTATTCTATTCTCTTCTGTTTTAGTCTGTTATATCCTATTCTATTCTGTTGTGTTCTATTCTATTCAGTTCAGTTCTATTCTGTTCTATTCAATTATGTTCTGTTCTATTATATTCTATTCTGTTCTAGTCTATTCTTTCTTTACTGTTCTATTCTTTTATATTCTTTCCTGTTCTATTCTATTTTATTCTGTTCTATTCTATTCTGTTCTGTTTTTATGTTCTGTTCTATTCTTTTCTGTTCTATCTTGTTATATTCTGTTCTTTTTGTGCTCTTCTATTCTGTTATGTTCTATCTTAGTCTTTCTATTCTATTATGTTCTATTACGTTATGCCCCATTCTGTTCTGCTCTATTCTTTCTGTTCTGTTCTATTCTGTTCTGTTAAAGGTTGCTCTATTATATTCTGTTCTATTCTATTCGGTTCTATTCTGTTCTATTCTGTCCTGTTCAAGCTTGTTCTATTCTATTCTGTTCTATTATATTCTGATCTATTCTGTTATATTCTGTTCTATTATATTCTGATCTATTCTGTTCTATTCTGTTCTATTATATTCTGATCTATTCTGTTCTATTCTGTTCTATTATATTCTGATCTATTCTGTTCTATTCTGTTCTATTATATTCTGATCTATTCTGTTCTATTCTGTTCTATTATATTCTGTTCTATTCCGTTCTATTCTGTTCTATTCTATTCTGTTCTATTCTGATCTATTCTGTTCTATTCTGTTCTATTCTGTTCTATTCTGTTCTATTCTATTCTGATATATTCTGATCTATTCTGTTCTATTCTGTTCTTCTATATTCTGTTCTATTCTATTCTGATCTATTCTGTTCTATTCTGTTCTGTTATATCTGTTCTATTCTGTTCTATTCTTTTCTGTTCTATTCTATTCTATCTATTCTGATCTATTCTGATATATTCTGTTCTATTCTGATCTATTCTGATCTATTCTGTTCTATTCTGATCTATTCTGTTCTATTCTGTTCTATTCTATCCTGTTCAAGCTTGCTCTATTCTATTCTGCTCATTGAAACAGTTTCACTTCAATCAAGAATGACCCAAATCAACTCTACATCACGTCACAGCATCTCCCAAAGAGCTGTGGCAAATCTGTTGTTAACTATACATGTTAAATGTTACAACTGTTCTTGTTAACAACACACATGGTTGTTAACACACATCTCTTGTCAAACCAGGACCCCAATCTAGAAGATTCTGTAGAGAGCGATTGGAACAGATACGCTGAAGATGAATACGATAACCTTGTTGCTAGCGAAGGCAGTACAGACATGGACAACGGGTAAGTCTTTTGTTCTTGATTGTTTGCGTTCACCTGGGAGCCGCGATAGCTCAGTGGTTAGTGAACTGGACTACAAAGGACGAAGGGGTGGGGTTCGATCCCAACCGACGGCTTCCGATTCACCCAACCTTTAATTGGTACCGGATTTTTTTTCTGGGAAAGTAAAGCGGCATGGGCGTAATACTGACCACATTACCCCAAAAATCATGTGCTGAAGGTCTGTAAAATGTATGGTCACTAACACCATATTCCCTATACGCCACTTGGCGTTATTTGCATTCACCTGATGACCAAAAAAGTACACATATTCGTCATCCGCCCTTAAAAGAGATGTTAAGTGGGCGTGTCTGTGTTGTGTTGTGGTTTGCAGTAAAACTGTGATATTTGCGACTTTCGGCCCAAAACATCCGACTTCAGCACGACAATTGTTATTACCGGGTTGTCTTCCCTCTTCGATCCCTAATCGCTTGGCCAGGCTGGATAGGTTAATCTGTTAAGAGAGGCACCACGAAAAGGTGGATCAAGGTCGGGATGGTCCTGGTTCACCGATCCTGGCGCAAACCATCCGCTGTGGGTCGCTGACAACTTCCAGCTCCGCTGCTGTGAGGTGCGCCTTCGCCTCCAGTCATTTGCTCTGACGTTTTCATTCTATGTTCAGTCCTATGGAAGCAAGAGCTGGGGCATGGCCAATTATTTGGAAAGCACGCCGGCAGAAAATAAAATCGAAAAACACCACATCTAGCATGACGTCATCAGCTTTGCGAGCAGGGACGACTGTTAGTACATCATCATCATCAAGTACCGGGCATGCTGGCCTAGGTGATCATGTCTCTCCACAACTTTCGATCTCGACAGTTTTTTTATTATTTCTGTTGTTGACCTTCTGCCAAGCCATTCTCTTAATCTGTCTGATATCTTTTCTCTTTGCTTTCCTCTATCTCTTCGTCCCTCAATTTTCCCAGTTGTTACAATATATCCCATTTGTTCTCTTCTCATTACATGACCAAAAAAATGATGATTGTTTCTTCCTAATATTGAAAATGAGCTCTCTTTTTGCTTTGGTCTCTTTCAGAACGTTTACATTACTCTTCTTAGCTGTCCATGGTACTCTCAACATTCTTCTGTAAAACCACATTTCTACAGACTCCAGTGATTTTCTTGTCTGTTGTTCTATTGTCCATGATTCACGTGTTAAGACAGGCTCCACATAATATTTAAGAACTGTTAGTACAGTGACGTCTATAGCTCGCACAGTTGACGACGTCACGCTAATTGGGATATTTTCCTATTTTATTTCTGCGCGCGGGCCTCTCTTATAGTTGACAGTGGCTAGAATCAATGATCCAATGACAATCAAAGCATCACTTCAACTGGCAACTGATTGGTTGGTTTGTTTCCACTATAGTCGTGAAGACATAATATCTGTTCCGCTGCCCTTTCCAAAAACCAACAGGTAGTGTGTGTACACTGATTGTACTCCGTTGCATATTGATTCTAAGATCTTCCTCCTTAGTGTACTTTCCTACATATTGTCTTTTAAGTTCTTTCCCCTTATTGTCCTTTATTACCTATTGTATTCTAAGTACTTTCCCCGTAATGTACTTTCCCACCTATAGTATTCTAAGTTCTTTTCCCTTATTGTACTTTCCGACCTATTGTATTGTAAGTTATTTCCCCTTATTTCACTTTCCTAGCTATTGTATTCTAAGTTATTTCCCCTTATTTCACTTTCCTATCTATTGTATTCTAAGTTATTTCCCCTTATTTCACTTTCCAACCTATTGTATTCTAAGTTCTTTCCCCTTATTTCACTTTCCTATCTATTGTATTCTAAGTTATTTCCCCTTATTTCACTTTCCTATCTATTGTATTCTAAGTTATTTCCCCTTATTTCACTTTCCAACCTATTGTATTCTAAGTTATTTCCCCTTATTTCACTTTCCTATATATTGTATTCTAAGTTATTTCCCCTTATTTCACTTTCCTATCTATTGTATTCTAAGTTATTTCCCTTATTTCACTTTCCAACCTATTGTATTCTAAGTTATTTCCCCTTATTTCACTTTCCTATATATTGTATTCTAAGTTATTTCCCCTTATTGCACTTTCCTATCTATTGTATTCTACGTTATTTCCCCTTATTGTATTTTCCTATCTATTGTATTCTAAGTTATTTCCCTTTATTGCACTTTCCTATCTATTGTATTCTAAGTTATTTCCCCTCATTGCACTTTCCTATCTATTGAATTCTACGTTATTTCCCCTTATTGCAATTTTCAACCTATTGTATTCTCTACAACTTCTGACAAAGACCTGTGTGAAACCCTACTAACGTGACGTCAAGAGTCAAGGTCAACCTTTACCAGCAGTAGCGATGCTTAACAGAATCCTACCCACAGCCCCCCCCCCCCCCAAAAGCAAAGCTGAACACGTCACGGTGGTAGGGTTGTGCGTACGTCTGCCTTCTCTAATGTGTCCATCACGACGGGTGTACAGCACCATTCCCAGCAGCTTCCACTGCGTCTAGGCGTGTAGAATTTGAGCCCAGAATCGGTCCTCTTCCAAAGTGAGCGTTTGAACTCTGGGGCGGTTCGAGGTTAGTCTTGCTCAAGGTGCTGGGTTCCACTCTGTGAGTGTGTGTGCGCGTGTGTGTATGTGTGTGGTAAATGTGTGTGTGTGGTGTATGTGCGTGCGTGTGTGTGCGCGCGTGCGTTTATATATAGTAGTATGTATATGTATGATGTATATGTGCATTTGTAACTCTCTCTCTTTGTCTCTTTTCTTTTCAAACATTTTTCTTTTTTTCTATCTATCTATCTATCTATCTATCTATCTATCTATCTATCTATCTATCTATCTATCTATCTATCTATCTATCTATCTATCTATCTATCTATCTATCTATCTATCTATCTATCTATCTATCTATCTATCTGTCTGTCTGTCTGTCTGTCTGTCTGTCTGTCTGTCTGTCTGTCTGTCTGTCTGTCTGTCTGTCTGTCTGTCTGTCTGTCTGCCTGCCTGCCTGCCTGCCTGCCTGCCTGCCTGCCTGCCTGCCTGCCTGCCTGCCTGCCTGCCTGCCTGCCTGCCTGCCTGCCTGCCTGCCTGCCTGCCTGCCTGCCTGTCTGTCTGTCGATCCATCCATCCATTTGTGCATTACCTACCTACCTTACCTACGCACTTACCGACCTACCCACTTGCCAGCCTACCTAAATACCTACGTACCTACCTACCTGCCTACTTATATAATTACCTACCTACATACCTGCCTACCAACCTACCTGCCTACACACTTACCTGGCTGTCTGCCTGCCTACCTACCTACTTACATACCTAACCATCCATCCATCTAATTATCTATCTGTCTGTGTCTAAATATTCCATTTTACATCTCACCTTCTGTCTTTCGTTCTAACATCTACCATTCTATTTGTCCATCATCATTCTCTCTATCACCATATCCTTCTTCTTTCTATCCCTATTCATCCATCTATCTGCCTATCTTTCTTCCTCTTAATCCAGTTTCACCACCCTCTGAGCGTGGTAACTAGGTCAGTTCCATTACCTTCTTAGCGATTCCTAGAATTCATAGATTGTTTTTATTTCCAGGAATTGTGACAACAGTTTTAAGTTCGAAGTTGATGACGATGACGACACTTTGAGCAGCGATGCCCTTGCGGTGATGGCCCCTGAATCATCCCCAAGGTCGCCACGCCAATTGCCTGCAATAGACGACATCTACAGCTTCAGCCGTGCATCCAAGACAGCTTTCTGATTGTCTCGTCGCTGTGTTCTGTTAGTAATTGAAAACCCTGCAAGGAAAACTAAAACTTTTTTCCTTCTTTTTCATTTTGAAGATTTTAAACATCGATGTTGGTTTCAACAATTTTCTCCACAAAAGTCTATCTGATTTATAGACGTGAATCATGGACAGTAGACGAAAAAATGAAAAGATGATTAGAGGCCGGAGAAATGGGATTTCTCAGAAGAATGTTGAAAGTTCCCCGGACAGCTAAAAAGACCAGCAAGGAAGTTCTCAAAACGGCCAACACAAAAAGGGAGCTCCTAAAAAACATCAGAAAGAAACAATCAACATTTTTCGGGCACATCATGAGAAGATGAAAGTTGGAATACTTGGTTACAACTGGCAAAATACAGGGAAAAAGAGATCGCGGACGACAACGTGAGAAGATACTAGATAGTTTGGTGTCATGGCACGGAAAACGGTCAACAGAACTGATATGATGTACCGTGGGTGTAACATTTTGGAAGAATATGATCGCCAACGTCAACCGGTATGGCACATGGTGATGCTGATGGTCTACTTGACCTATGGAAGTGAATCATGGACAGTAAATAAACTAAGGAAAACACAATTGCAGGCCACAGAGATGCAATTTCTTAGAAGAATGTTGCGAGTTCGCTGGAGAAACCAGAACAATTTTATAGAGACTAGCACAACAAAGAGACATCGTTAAAGACATAAGGAAACAAGAGAATAGACATTTTTGAGGCACATCAGGTGATGATGAAGGTTAAAATGTTTGGTCATCATCATCATCATCATCATCATCATCATCATCATCATCATCATCATCATCGAGTGTCATCTCCGCATTGAAGGTTGGCTACCATGGAGCGCCATTCTGCCCTGTCTCTTGCTTTGATGGTGCAGATTGTCATAGGCTGGTTTGTCCATCATTTGATGTTACTCTTCCATGTTAGTCTTGGTCTGCCTCTTTTACCTTGAATTTTCCCCTCCAGGATTACTTTTAGTAGGCTGTTGTGTCCTTTAACGTGCTAATTAATTGTCTAATTTGTCTTGTTTGAATTGTGTTTAGTGGTTCTCTTTTCATTTATAATTGTTTTAAAACTAAAATGTTTGGTTACAACTGAGAAAAAGGAAAAGAGAGATCGCAGACGATAATTTGGGGAGATACTCGATAGTGTGATGTCGTGGCACGGAAAACAGCCAACAACAGAATTGATACGATGCACAATTCATGGAGAATTCTGGAAGGGCGTGATCACCTACGCCAGCCTGAAACTTGATGATGATTCCATCAGCAAACGAAAGGTCAAGTATAACCAGCGACGCCTCATGTTTTTTGAGTCCTTGTTTTAATTGCGGGTCATCATCATTGCACTTCGAACATGTCCATAGGTGCTCAGATCCCCTCCCCAGCAAGTCCCGCAGTGTCCAGCGACTGACGACTCCAGATCTGTGTTAGTTGATAAGTCTTCTTACACGTCCTCTAAGTTTCTCGTTTCTGGCTGTGCCCATCTTAACTCCCATCTCTCTCATCCGACGGAGTGACATGGATTTGTGGTTGTCGAAGTCCTGTGTCCTTCCCACATCTCGGAGGGCACTGATGATGTCCTCTTGTTTGCTCAACTGTATGGAAGGTCAAGATCGCTCACTGGTGACCCTGCGGTCAAAGGTGACCCCATGATCAAAGGTGACCACAAGGTCAAAGGTCATTTTTATCCTAGTCTGAATTTCTGAAACGTGTTGTCGGAATCTGCTGCGTCGAGACCTGTTGTTGTTTTGTTGTTGATAATGCTATTGTGGATCCAGAAGCCTGTTATCTGACGCCCTTCTACCCAATGCCATGTAATGATATTGTGGATCCAGAAGCCTGTTATCTGACGCCCTTCTACCAAATGCCATGTAATGATATTTGCAGGTATTTCTGAATTCCCTTGTAGTCCCGTACAAGGTGTTCCATTTATCAGGTCTTTGAGGATCACACCCAACTACTGGCTCCTTTGAGGATCACACTCAACTACTGGCTCCTTTGAGGAACACACCCCACTACTGGCTCCTTTGAGGATCACACCCCACTACTGGCTCCTTTGAGGAAGTAGATTTGCTCTGATGTCAGTGAGATTTGGACGCTCAAAAAGGTGATGTTCTACTGTTTCATGTGGGTGTTCACAGAATGGACATGCTGGAGTTTGATTTCGTTGTATTCTATTGGTGTGGTTGTTCAGTGGTACATGACTGTCGTTGTATTCTATTGGTGTGGTTGTTCAGTGGTACATGACTGTCGTTGTATTCTATTGGTGTGGTTGTTCAGTGGTACATGACTGTCGTTGTATTCTATTGATGTGGTTGTTCAGTGGTACATGACTGTCGTTGTATTCTATTGGTGTGGTTGTTCAGTGGTACATGACTGTCGTTGTATTCTATTGGTGTGGTTGTTCAGTGGTACATGACTGTCGTTGTATTCTATTGGTGTGGTTGTTCACTGGTACATGACTGTCGTTGTATTCTATTGGTGTGGTTGTTCAGTGGTACATGACTGTCGTTGTATTCTATTGGTGTGGTTGTTCAGTGGTACATGACTGTCGTTGTATTCTATTGGTGTGGTTGTTCAGTGGTACATGACTGTCGTTGTATTCTATTGGTGTGGTTGTTCACTGGTACATGACTGTCGTTGTATTCTATTGATGTGGTTGTTCAGTGGTACATGACTGTCGTTGTATTCTATTGGTGTGGTTGTTCAGTGGAACATGACTGTCGTTGTATTCTATTGGTGTGGTTGTTCAGTGGTACATGACTGTCGTTGTATTCTATTGGTGTGGTTGTTCACTGGTACATGACTGTCGTTGTATTCTATTGGTGTGGTTGTTCAGTGGTACATGACTGTCATTGTATTCTATTGATGTGGTTGTTCAGTGGTACATGACTGTCGTTGTATTCTATTGGTGTGGTTGTTCAGTGGTACATGACTGTCGTTGTATTCTATTGGTGTGGTTGTTCAGTGGTACATGACTGTCGTTGTATTCTATTGGTGTGGTTGTTCACTGGTACATGACTGTCGTTGTATTCTATTGATGTGGTTGTTCAGTGGTACATGACTGTCGTTGTATTCTATTGGTGTGGTTGTTCACTGGTACATGACCGTCGTTGTATTCTATTGATGTGGTTGTTCAGTGGTACATGACTGTCGTTGTATTCTATTGATGTGGTTGTTCACTGGTACATGACTGTCGATGTATTCTATTGGTGTGGTTGTTCAGTGGTACATGACTGTCGTTGTATTCTATTGGTGTGGTTGTTCAGTGGTACATGACTGTCATTGTATTCTATTGATGTGGTTGTTCAGTGGTACATGATCGGGTCTCAGTCTGAAGATGGTGGTTTGGTCTCTTCTTTTTAGCTTGTTTATGTCGTCATGAAGGTGTGGCCTTGACATGTATTTAAAATGATCTCTCCCTGTTTCTCCCATGGTCCATCCATTCAGCCAATCCTCCCTACTGTTGGAGTTTATGATTTGTTTGCCGTATTTGATGAGATGGCTGTATGACGCTGTGTCTGTCTGGATCTTAAATTTTTCTGTGATCACTTAACGACTATTCTTATTTATCATTCTCCCTTAGATATGCATTAGAGGGACCTAGCAGCGCTGTGTTATTGTTTACATTTGTTAGCTCCGATATTGATGCATTTCGACCCAACATATCTGAATTCACGATGACATTTATTGGTAAGGTGTCACAGGATTCTTGTATGCTGTTTTTTATGCATTGCCATTTGGTTGTGACTCTTTCTTCAGAATTTTCTCTTCTGTATTGCTCAATCCCTTCTTCTAGCAGCTTCTGATATGTGTTCTTTACTTGTACGGTATAAGTTTCTTTTGCATCTTTCTGATTTAAAGCTTTTATATCTATTGGTATTGATGAATTAGTCTTTTGGTTGTTTCTCTTTAGCTTTGTTCTCCTATTAGCAACATGGACATTAGACAAGAAAACAGAACAGAAAATTGAAATCTTTGAAATGTGGATTTATAGAAGAATAGGTAGAATTGGATGGAAAGAAAAGAAAACAAACGAGGAAGTTTTAAAACAACTAAAAATGAAAAGAGAACTACTAAACACAATTTGAACAAGACAAATGAAATTTTGGGGGATTTTAAAAGACACAACAGCCTAATAAAAGTAATATTTGAAGGGAAAATACAAGGCAAAGAGGCAGACCAAGACTAACATGGACGAGCAACATCAAAAGATGGAAAAGTCAACCTATGACAATCTGCACAATCAAAGCAAGAGACAGAGTGGAATGGCACTCCATGGTAGCCAACCTTCGATGTGGAGACAGCACCCAATAAATGTCACTCCATGGTAGCCAACCTTCGATGGGAGACGGCACCCAATGAATGTCACTCCATGGTAGCCAACCTTCGATGGGAGACGGCACCCAATGAATGTCACTCCATGGTAGCCAACCTTCGATGGGAGACGGCACTCAATGAATGGCACTCCATGGTAGCCAACCTTCGATGGGAGACGGCACTCAATGAATGGCACTCCATGGTAGCCAACCTTCGATGGGAGACGGCACTCAGTGAATGTAGCTCCATGGTAGCTAACCTTCGATGGGAGACAGCACCCAATGAATGTCACTCCATGGTAGCTAACCTTCGATGGGAGACGGCACTCAATGAATGTCACTCCATGGTAGCTAACCTTCGATTCAATGAATGTCACTCCATGGTAGCCAACCTTCGATGTGGAGACTGCACTCGGTGATGATGATGATTTATTGGAATAGTTGTACCTACCATCTACAATCCACAGTCTGTTTCCTACACTAGTTGGTCTGTTTCTAGACGCACAATGAGAAGATAGAGCACAATCTCTATCAGCTTTAGTTTTATCGCAAGCAGACAGGTATGAATAGTTGACATCTTTCGTACCAGTTGCTGCCTAACATCTTAGTCTACATTGATTCATGTATGTGTTTACGCTGAGACAGTAACAGCCGCTGTAAGAAAGCCCTCGTCCCACGCTAAGTGGTTCTTACAGGCATTGTTGGGGGTCACATTTATATCCGGTTTTGGAACAGTCCAAGAAGAAGGGGGTTTCATGGACCCAGACACGGCATGACAATAGATGAAGTGGGAAATCTGGCTGGAGACAGATTCTTTCAAACGGGATGTGGTGAATGCAACGTTCGGTGGGAGATCTGGCTAGAGACAGAGATTCTTTCAGACGGGATGTGGTGAATGCAACGTTCTGTGGGAGATCTGGCTAGAGACAGAGATTCTTTCAAACGGGATGTGGTGAATGCAACGTTCTGTGGGAGATCTGGCTAGAGACAGAGATTCTTTCAGACGGGCTGTGGTGAATGCAACGTTCTGTGGGAGATCTGGCTAGAGACAGAGATTCTTTCAGACGGGCTGTGGTGAATGCAACGTTCTGTGGGAGATCTGGCTAGAGACAGAGATTCTTTCAGACGGGCTGTGGTGAATGCAACGTTCTGTGGGAGATCTGGCTAGAGACAGAGATTCTTTCAGACGGGCTGTGGTGAATGCAACGTTCTGTGGGAGATCTGGCTAGAGACAGAGATTCTTTCAGACGGGCTGTGGTGAATGTAACGTTCTGTGGGAGATCTGGCTAGAGACAGAGATTCTTTCAGACGGGCTGTGGTGAATGTAACGTTCTGTGGGAGATCTGGCTAGAGACAGAGATTCTTTCAGACGGGCTGTGGTGAATGTAACGTTCTGTGGGAGATCTGGCTAGAGACAGAGATTCTTTCAGACGGACTGTGATGAATGTAACGTTCTGTGGGAGATCTGGCTAGAGACAGAGATTCTTTCAGACGGGCTGTGGTGAATGTAACGTTCTGTGGGAGATCTGGCTAGAGACAGAGATTCTTTCAGACGGGCTGTGGTGAATGTAACGTTCTGTGGGAGATCTGGCTAGAGACAGAGATTCTTTCAGACGGGCTGTGGTGAATGTAACATTCTGTGGGAGATCTGGCTAGAGACAGAGATTCTTTCAGACGGACTGTGGTGAATGCAACGTTCTGCAAAGAACACGGAACCCGATGATGTATGTCTTTATTTTTCTAACCATTAGCAAATCTTTGGCTATATGATCAGCACTACGCCAAGTCGTGTTTCTTTATTTTACAGAAAAAGACCTCTTCAGAACTAATTTATGTCTGGATAAAATAAATATTTGTTGGAGAGTTGCGGTGGGGGTGGAAAGGGGGGGGAGGGGTGCAATGAACCAAGTCTCTTGTCCATAGTAGCCCAGTTGACTAACCACAACGCTACGCTATTCTGAAAGTTGTTACGTTGTCATAATCAGCATCATGAGTTTAGTAACTTAAACTTTCGTTGGATCACTATTGATGACGTCATCATATGTACGATATCTGTAACATTATGTGCAAGATCTTTCTATATCATCTCATTCATAACGTTTCAATATGAGCAATGAGTGTCCATGTTTCGTAGGCGTATACCCAAATATATGCATCAAAACTGTTCGTAATAATGTAGTCATTGTTAGTAGGGAAATGTTTTTTAATTACCATATATGGTTAATGGTTTATGGTTTCCATATATGGTTAATGGTTTTATGGTTTCCAAATAAGGTTAATGGTTTATGGTTTTCATATATGGTTAATGGTTTTATGGTTTTCATATATGGCTAATGATTTTATGGTTTTCATATATGGTTAATGGTTTTATGGTTTTCATATATGGTTAATGGTTTTATGGTTTAATATATGGTTACTGGTTTTATGGTTTCCATATCTGGTTAATGGTTTTATGGTTTCATATATGGTTAATGGTTTTATGGTTTCATATATGGTTAATATGGTTAATGGTTTTGCAGTCTCCATATATAGTTATTGGTTTTATGGTTTCAATATATGGTTAATTGTTTCCATATATGGTTAATGGTTTATGGTTTCCAAACATGGTTAATGGTTTTATAGTTTCCAAATATAGTTAACTGGTTTATGGTTTCTATATTTGATTTAGCTTTGCTTGGACTGCTATTTCGTGTGCTATTCTAGCAAATACTTTCGGAACTGTTATAGTCTAGTCTAGTCTAGTTGATGGATTATCTTCTCCGAGCAACCAGGACAACTCCAGAGCGCTCAACTCCCCCATTTTCAGCATGCCCCGCCACCACCAGTATAAAGTATGCTGGCCACACACTTGCGAAATGACCGGAGATGGCTTCATATCAGGTGCACGAACTCCGTATCACAGACAAAGACCTTGACCTTCAACCTCCTTAGCGCCACTTGCGACAGGTGTAGTAGGTGACAGTGGTTCTAATCTTTTCTGTCAAGATCATGGCTATGACCCCACACAGGTGTGGTAGATGACAGTGGTTCTAATCTTTTCTGTTAAGATCATGGCTATGACCACACAGGTGTGGTAGGTGACAGTGGTTCTAATCTTTTCTGTCAAGGTCATGGCTATGACCCCACACATGTGTGGTAGGTGACAGTGGTTCTAACCTTTTCTGTTAAGATCGTGGCTATGACCCCAACCAGGTGTGGTAGGTGACAGTGGTTCTAATCTTTTCTGTTAAGATCCTGGCTAAGGCCGCAGTAACCCATGGGGCTGGTAGGTGACAGTGGTTCTATTCATTTCTCCCCAGACTGTGGTCTGTGCCAGACACAAACTATAATAAAATGAATATTATTCTAGAGGGAAACTTTCGAGGTGATAGATCAGAGAATCAATTCAGGGAAGAGAAGTTTACAACACTCGAACAAATCCACAAATAATAAAAATAAATTTTAAAAAAGACAATAGACAATCCAAGTCAGAATACGTACTTCACGTCACAACGCCTTGACACGGGAAACTTGCGCTAGAGCACACTGTCAGCTAAGAAACCTAAAAAAGTTGATATCAATTGGACTGTCTTTCCGGCATGTGTACTCGTGGCTATAGCACAGGGTTACGAACACAACTGACGGATATATTGTATATTTGTCCTCGAAATGTTTCCCACCATAATTATATTTATTTATTTATTATTTGTCTCCATTCTAAGTCACTGGAAACTACTATTAGTGTTATTTTTGTTTCGTCCTATAAATGTTTGTCTTCAACACAACTTTGCAGCCCTACCCTATCTGGGAGATGCTTGTCTTAATAAGAAAATACAGGTACACAATTTATTTCCGAGCTGTGATCGTAACCCGATGCTATAGTCATGAGTACACTTGCCGGAATGACATCGCAGATGATATCAACCTCTTTGGGGGGAGGGGGGGGGTGAGAGAGAGAGAGGGGTGTTGCTTAGTTGGCAGTGTGCTCTAGCGCAGGTTTCTCGTGGCAAGGCGCAGTGCCGAGGAGCACGGGTTCAATTCCGTTCCGGGCCATCAGTTGTTCTTAGTTTGTTGTTGTTGTTGTTGTTGTTGTTGTTGTTGTTGTTGTTGTTGTTGTTGATTATTTGTGGATTTTGTTCCGAGTGTTGCCAGCTTACTTCTTCCCCTGAAACGATTTCGTGGTCATGAACCCCCAGTTCCCACATTAGCCAGAGTTGCTGTCACGTGCTGTCAAATAATTGTAGCAGTAAAAGTAGCACATGCGGTTGTTATATAGCAGTCTGTAGTTGTACTACTTTTACAAACCAGACATATTGAAACAATACCTCTACATGGCAAAGCAGAACATGTCTGTAGATTCACCAGTCTCATTGTTACTGTAGATTCACCAGTCGCATTGTTACTGTAGATTCACCAGTCTCATTGACACTGTAGATTCACCAGTCTCATTGTTACTGTAGATTCACCAGTCTCATTGTTACTGTAGATTCACCAGTCTCATTGTTACTGTAGATTCACCAGTCTCATTGTTACTGTAGATTCACCAGTCTCATTGTTACTGTAGATTCACCAGTCTCATTGTTACTGTAGATTCACCAGTCTCATTGACACTGTAGATTGACCAGTCTCATTGACACTGTAGATTGACCAGTCTCATTGTCACTGTAGATTCACCAATCTCATTGACACTGTAGATTGACCAGTCTCATTGACACTGTAGATTGACCAGTCTCATTGACACTGTAGATTCACCAGTCTCATTGTTACTGTAGATTCACCAGTCTCATTGTTACTGTAGATTCACCAGTCTCATTGACACTGTAGATTCACCAGTCTCATTGACACTGTAGATTCACCAGTCTCATTGACACTGTAGATTCACCAGTCTCATTGACACTGTAGATTCACCAGTCTCATTGTTACTGTAGATTCACCAGTCTCATTGACACTGTAGATTCACCAGTCTCATTGACACTGTAGATTGACCAGTCTCATTGACACTGTAGATTCACCAGTCTCATTGACACTGTAGATTCACCGTCTCATTGACACTTTCAATGTTTTAAAGTTTCCTCGTTCTGGTATTTTGTGAGTTCAGCAATTCATTGATGATTTAATTGTTTACAGCTGTTTATATATGGATGTGAATCATGGACAATAGGATAAGAGACAAGAGAATCGCTGAAAGGCTCTTGAAATGTGATTTTACAGAAGAATGTTGAGAATACCATGGGCAGCGAAGAAGAGTAATGAAAACGTTATGAAAGAGGCCAAAGCAAAAAGAGAGCTAATTTCCAATATTAGGAAGAAACAATCATCATTTTTTGGGTCATGTGATAAGAAGGGAACAGCTGGAATATATTGTAACATCTGGGAAAATTGAGGGACGAAGAGATAGAGGAAAGCAAAGAGAAAAGATACCAGACAGCTTAAGAGAATGGCTTGGCAGAAGGTCAACAAACAGAAATAATAAATAACTGTCGAGATCGAAAGTTGTGGAGAGACATGATCACCTACGCTAGCAGGCATGGTACTTAATGATGATAATACTGCGTTCTTTGTATACTAGGTTTCCTGATGAATAAGTGTTTACAGATGTTTTCATGGTAGATTACTTTGGATAAATAAGTGTTTACAGATGTTTTCATGGTAGATTACTTTGGATAAATAAGTGTTTACAGCTGTCTGTAGAGTAGATTCATTTCTAAGAGCTTACGGCTGCATGTAGACTATATATCTTGTTGAGTAACTGCTGACATGTGTTTATATATTAGATTCTTAAAGAGTGGTTGTTTACAGCTGTTTATGTGCTTGATACATTCATGGGTAAATATTTTACAGCTGTTTGTATCTTAGTTACATTCATGAAAAACTGTTTTACAGCTGTTTGTATATTAGTTACATTCATGAAGAGCTGTTTTACAACTGTTTCTATCTTAGTTACATTCATGAAGGACTGTTTTACAACTGTTTGTATCTTAGTTACATTCATGAAGACTGTTTTACAACTGTTTGTATCTTAGTTACATTCATAAAGAGCTGTTTTACAGCTGTTTGTATCTTAGTTGCATTCATGAAAAACTGTTTTCTAACTGTTTGTATCTTAGTTGCATTCATGAAGACTGTTTTATAACTGTTTGTATCTTAGTTGCATTCATGAAGAACTGTTTTACAGCTATTTGTATCTTAGTTACATTCATGAAGACTGTTTTACAACTGTTTGTATCTCAGTTACATTCATGAAGAACTGTTTTACAACTGTTTCTATCTTAGTTACATTCATGAAGAACTATTTTACAGCTGTTTGTATCTTAGTTGCATTCATGAAGAACTATTTTACAGCTATTTGTATCTGTGTTACATTCATGAAAAACTGTTTTACAACTGTTTGTATCTTAGTTACATTCATGAAGAGCTGTTTTACAACTGTTTGTATATTAGTTACATTCATGAAGAACTATTTTACAGCTATTTGTATCTGTGTTACATTCATGAAGAGCTGTTTTACAGCTGTTTGTATCTTAGTTACATTCATGAAGAACTATTTTACCGCTGTTTGTATCTTAGTTACGTTCATGAAGAACTGTTTTACAACTGTTTGTATCTTAGTTACATTCATGAAGAACTGTTTTACAACTGTTTGTATCTTAGTTACATTCATGAAGGACTGTTTTACAACTGTTTGTATATTAGTTACATTCATGAAGAACTGTTTTACAGCTGTTTGTATCTTAGTTACATTCATGAAGAACTATTTTACCGCTGTTTGTATCTTAGTTACGTTCATGAAGAACTGTTTTATAACTGTATCTTAGTTGCATTCATGAAGAACTGTTTTACAGCTATTTGTGTCTTAGTTACATTCATGAAGAACTGTTTTACAACTGTTTCTATCTTAGTTACATTCATGAAGGACTGTTTTACAACTGTTTCTATCTTAGTTACATTCATGAAGAACTATTTTACAGCTATTTGTATCTGTGTTACATTCATGAAGAACTGTTTTACAACTGTTTGTATCTTAGAGTACCTGCAAATTATAAGCATACAGATGTCTGTATGCAAGTTACATTTATGGGCAAGTATTTACAGCTGTTTGATTACTAGATTTCGTCATGAGTAGCTGTTTACAACTGTTTATTATATTTCTTCATGAATAGTTGTTTACATCTATTTGTTTATTAGATTTCGTCATGAGTAGCTGTTTACAACAGTTTATTAGGTTTCTTCATGAGTAGCTGTTGACATCTATTTGTTTAGTAGATTTGTTCATGAGTAACTGTTTACAACTGTTTATTATATTTCTTCATGAATAGTTGTTTACATCTATTTGTTTATTAGATTTCGTCATGAGTAGCTGTTTACAACAGTTTATTAGGTTTCTTCATGAGTAGCTGTTGACATCTATTTGTTTAGTAGATTTGTTCATGAGTAACTGTTTACAGCTGTTTATTAGATTTCTTCATGAGTAACTGTTTACATGATTCCCTGGTGAGTAAACGTTTACAATGTATACACAGGGTGTCTCACTCGCTATCGAACCCAGCAATTGTAATATTGATGAACATGTGAAGTGAAAAGAAGTACCCCCATCACGTCAAGTGGCGTTTAGGGAATATGGTGTTAGTGACCATAAATTTTACAGACCTTCGGCACATGATTTTTGGGGTAATGTGGTCGGTATTACGCCCCTGCCGCTTTACTTTTCCCTGAAAAAAAATCCGGTACCAATTACGGCTAGGTGAACCGGAAGCTGTTGGTTGGGATCGAACCCTACTTCTTGTCCTTTGTAGTCCAGTTCACTAACCACTGAGCTATCGCGGCTCCCATTGATGAACACACTGCAACACAATTTGAACAGGCCTTGTGTTCATTGTGTGAGAAATGTGTATGTAGGGTGTTTGTGTCGTGTGTGTTTGTATCTGCGTGTGGAGTTTAATTGTTATGACACGCCTGCCTCATGCGGCTTCCTGCTGCTCTCTTTCATATGGCTGATGGCTATCATCACCATCAAGTGCCCTGCCTGCTGGCGTAGGTGATCACGTTTTGCCACAACTTTCGATTTCGACAGCTATTCATCATTTCTGTTGTTGACCTTCTGCCAAGCCATTCTCTTAAGCTGTGTGGTATTTTTTTCTCGTTGCTTTCCTCTATCTCTTCGTCCCTGAATTTTCCCAGTTGTCACAATATATTCCAGCTGATCCCTTCTCACTGCATGACCAAAGTTACCCGCACAATACAGTTGTTGTTCGTGAGTGTTAGTGTCATGTACGTGTGAGTTCACACAGGATAGCTAGGACGTGTGTTGGTTTGCTATGGAGGAATGTGCGTTTAGTGGTTAACCAAAGGCCCCAGCATCACTGCGAACGAATTAAAATCCATAACTGCTCAACCGCCTGTGCCAGTGGAATCATCCGAATTAAAACTCTCATTGAAGGATCCCTACAAAGAAAGACAGCTGCAGTCCCCATCATAGCAGCTACAGCGCACGCAAAAAGACGTATAGCGTAGCCGTACCAAAAGTGAACGCAGCTGGACTGTTTAGTGATACAAACGTTAAAGAAATGCTGTCTGTAGTAGGGAGTGAAATACCTTATACTTAGTGTATTCATGAGCGGCTATTTTCAGCAAACTTGTCAAATACATTACTTGATGAATAATTGTTTACAACTGTTTTATGTTACAAGAAATAAAGAAGATTCAGTGATAGCGATAATGTGTGCTTCGATTATTTATACAAAAGAATGTTGCAGACTGCATAAATATATTTGTGTGTCAGGTCATCTGAAGTTTTCTCTTTAAGAATTGTGCGCTGATGGTACTGTGTCTCTGCGCCTGGCTGCGATCTTTTCAGTTAATCCAGCGTTGTGAGTATATCCATTTTTGTCAAACTTTGAGCGTTCTACTTCGTCGTTTTTGTTAATGTCACCATGCTATGTACAAATCCTGTATCCCTAAGGCTCTCAAATAAAGAGAGTGAGATGGAGATTCTGTTGATGTTCGTGAATCTGCAGCCCGGGTGTAACTGTCGGATCTAAAGTGAAGAGGAAAGTTGCCTAAATAAAAGCGAGATATAGGGAGAAAATGATAGAGCGAGATATAGGGATAAAATGATAGAGCGATAAAGGGAGACAATGATTGAGAGATACAGGGAGAATATAATAGAGAGATACAGGGAGAAAATGACTGAGAGATAAAGGGAGAAAATGATTGAGAGATACAGGGAGAAAATGATTGAGAGATACAGGGAGAAAATGATTGAGAGATACAGGGAGAAAATGACTGAGAGATACAGGGAGAAAATGATTGAGAGATACAGGGAGAAAATGATTGAGAGATACAGGGAGAAAATGATTGAGAGATACAGGGAGAAAATGATTGAGAGATACAGGGAGAAAATGACTGAGAGATACAGGGAGAACATAATAGAGAGATACAGAGAGAAAATGATTGAGAGATACAGAGAGAAAATGATTGAGAGATACAGGGAGAAAATGATTGAGAAATACAGGGAGAATATAATAGAGAGATACAGGGAGAAAATGATTGAGAGATACAGGGAGAATATAATAGAGAGATACAGGGAGAAAATGATTGAGAGATACAGAGAGAAAATGATTGAGAGCACAGAGAGAAAATGATTGAGAGATACAGGGAGAACATAATAGAGAGATACAGAGAGAAAATGATTGAGAGATACAGGGAGAACATAGTAGAGAGATACAGGGAGAACATAATAGAGAGATACAGGGAGAAAATGATTGAGAGATACAGGGAGAAAATGACTGAGAGATAAATGGAGAAAATGACTGAGAGATAAAGGGAGAAAATGATTGAGAGATACAGGGAGAAAATGATTGAGAGATACAGGGAGAAAATGATTGAGAGATACAGAGAGAAAATTATTGAGAGATACAGGGAGAACATAATAGAGAGATACAGGGAGAAAATGATAGAGATACAGGGAGAAAATGGAATTACTTGTGAATCGGCATATTACAATTTTTTTCTCGCTGCGGGATTTTTTGAAAAGGGAATGTGGGCACTTTCTGGACCCGATGAGGGATGGGGCTAATTCAACGACTTTCTTACTGGCCTATTTGTGTGTTCACACTTTCTGGACCCGATGAGGGATGGGGCTAATTCAACGACTTTCTTACTGGCCTATTTGTGTGTTCACACTTTCTGGACCCGATGAGGGATGGGGCTAATTCAACGACTTTCTTACTGACCTATTTGTGTGTTCACACTTTCTGGAACCGATGAGGAATGGGGCTAATTCAACGACTTTCTTACTGGCCTATTTGTGTGTTCACACTTTCTGGACCCGATGAGGGATGGGGCTAATTCAACGACTTTCTTACTGGCCTATTTGTGTGTTCACACTTTCTGGACCCGATGAGCGATGGGGCTAATTCAACGACTTTCTTACTGGCCTATTTGTGTGTTCACAAAATAACTGAGATAAATGTTCAGCGAACAGCAGTGTCAGTGTTCACTTCATATTCACAAAGTGAATCATTTTCAAATTAGTAAGTGAAGGTTTCATAAGATGAATAACACAATCATCATCATCATGAGCGACAACTTTGTTTCTTTTCTGAAAACTATTGTTGGGAGGCGAAGGCCACCCAACAGCAGCACAGCTGGAAAGGATCAGCGACCCACAGCTGATGGCTTGCGCCAGGATCGGTGAACCAGAACCATTCAGACCCTGCTACACCTCTCCACGGTGCCTCTAGTAACAGACTAACCTGTCTAGTCTGGCCAAGCGAGTAGGGATCGAAGAGGGAAGACAACCCTGTACTCAAAAATGTTGTGCTGAAGTCGGATGTGTTGGGCCGAAAGGCGCATGTATCACAGTTATACTGCAAACCACAACACAACGCAGACACGCCTACTTAACGTCCTTTTAAGGGCGGATGACGAAGAGGTGTACTCCTTTAGTCATCGGGTGAGCACGAGCAAGCGTCATCGTGAGCTATACTGGTTGGCGTAGGCGATCATGTCCTTGCACAATTCTCAGTCCACATCACATCGTGTCCGTTCTGTTTTTGAGTGTTTACCTTACTTACTTACTATCTTTACGACACATAGTACCATTGCTGGTGTATGTCGGGGGGCAACGATAGAACCAGAGGGATAAAGGCCGCTTGATCAAGCAGTCGCCACGACGTGTGAGACTCAGGATTTTTATTTCACCCCCGATAGAAAAAATCCTTTCTGTCTACTGCGGTCTTCGAACACCGTACGTCAGCTTTTCAGCCAGCGGCGCAGCGGGACAGTGGTTTTAGTCGCACTGCCACGCGCACCTCGAGTGTTTACTGTATCCCTGAAACCAAGCTATCTAGTATCTTCTCTAAATCTATCTTTTCTGTGTTTATCCCTATATGTAAATACATGCAAAACAAACCAGTGAAAGAGATCGATCACTTTACCTATCTTGGAAGTCACATTGATCGAGAAGGGGATACAAGTAAAGAAATTAGAATCAGAATAGCTAAAGTAGCAATGTCTTTCAGAAGCCTTGAAAAGTTGTGGAAATCAAAACTCATCAGCACAAACACAAAACTTAGACTATTCAAATCAAATGTACTATCAACCCTTACGTATGCGTGTGAAAGCTGGAAAACAACAAGAGATATAGAAACAAAGTTGAACGCATTCAAAAATAAATGTCTAAGGAAAATACTTAGTATAGCGTGGAACAAATTCAAAACAAACGAGGAAATTAGATAAATCGCCAATCAACCATTAATATCTTCAGTAATCAAGAAAAGACGATGGTCATATGAGTAGTATAGGTGGCTGTGAACTCAACAGAAAAGTGGAATAACATGCACCGAAATACAATAGATTTGGCACCGACTTTGCACCGACTTTGCACCAAAACGGTGCCAAAAAAAAAAAAAAAAAATATTTTTTTTTCGAATTCGCGATTTTTTCGAACTTCATAATTTTTTTTTTGGGGGGAATTTTTTTTTGGGGGGAATTTTTTTTTGGTGTTCGTCAGTTTGTCGAAATGGTTCACTGAGAGCTTAACTCAGGTAAATTCAAAAGACTCGGTGCTAATCCGGTGATCGCCTCTCGTTGTGTGTTAGATGAAAATGAAAGAGTATTTTAAAAGAGTATATTTGTGAAAGTAAACAGAATTATTTAAAAAATATGTATTTGTGAAAGTAAACTCAGAATTATTAAAAATAATAAAAAAAAAGTCTCCCTTCAGGATTCGAACACGGGTCTACTACGTGACAGGCAACATGTAAAAAAATGCTGACAAGCAATAACATTGAAAGGTTAGTTTTGTCGAACGGTCTCCTGTGTTTCTGAGAGCTTAACCGCAGGTAAATTCAATAGAGACTCGGTGCTAATCCGGTGATCGTCGCTCCGTGTCCGGTGATCGCCTCGCTCGTGTTAGAAATTTGTGAAAGAGTATTTTAAAAGAGTATGTGATAAATAAAAAATATGTTTCAAAACGTTAAGAAATATAGTTAAATGTGATAAAACTGATTTTAAAAAAAGGCGAAATAATAAAAACTATGAAAAAAATAAGTTAACATACTGACGGAAAACTGTATGTTAAGTCAAGAAACTGGAATGACATGGCAGCTTTTGTTGACTGGGCTAGTGGTACTTGAGGAATGCTATTGTTAGGAAAAATCGCTTATTATTGTCAAGGAATTGTGGTCATTGTTAGGAAAATATGCTGACGGTCATTGTTAGGCATGTAACTGAAACTCCGTGTTTAGAGTTAAAGTTAGGTAGAGGCATAATTATGAAAAATCAATATTTAAAAAAAAACGTAAAATGAAGGAAAATTTAAAATTATAGGCGATCTCGTAACTGATTGGGTCGCGGATCTTGCACTACATTTTTTTAGTGCCACCCTCAACACCATCATCCCTTCATGTCCTATCATCATCATCATACCACACAAAGTTTCAAACCGATTATTATTCGCCGGCGGTGGGCATGTGAGGTGGAGGGGCGGGTAATAGGCAACATGTAAAACGAGTTGGTTGACACAGGTGTGTTATTGTAGTATCGCTAACATCATGTGCCAGGATAGCGGTTCTTGGGGAAAGATTATTGGTCGTGTGTGTTATCGCTACCAACATCATCATGTGTCGGTTAGTAAGGTGTGCTAATATTAAATAGTGACGCTCGCTCTTTCTCATTCAATGTAAAGCAAAACAAAATTCTATATTTCACAATTTTATTAATACATCATATATTACTGTCCGGATGCTGATAATTTTAACCGTCTGGGTTTCCTACACAACCGCCCTCCATTTTGACAAAACCTTGATCAAAGCTGGAATAGGTAATCGGTGACTTTGCTGAAACATCCTGGGCATCCACACTGGCTGCCGGAGCTGTCGTCTGATTAACAAGAGTGAGGTCCCCTTGGTTAACAGAAAAGGGCGTGTAGTTGATGTTACCATAAGCGTTTTCGAGACTGCCTTAACGCCATGTGCCACCCTCAACACCATCATCCCTTCATGTCCTATCATCATCATGTACCACCCTCAACACCATCATCCCTTCATGTCCTATCATCATCATGTGCCACCCTCAACACCATCATCCCTTCATGTCCTATCATCATCATGTGCCACCCTCAACACTAGCATCATGTGCCACCCTCAACACTAGCATCTTGTGCCTCAACATCACCCTTCATGTCCTATCATCATCATGTGCCACCCTCAACACCATCATCAGCCCTTCAGGTCCTATCATCAAACCACACAAAGTATCAACCAGCGAAATTCTCTCTCTCTCTCTCTGTCTCTCTCACATTCATGGTAAACCAAAACAAAATAAATCACTAAGATTTTACCACCATAACACACAAATTTAGGGTCATATTAAAAAAGTCGACCTTAAAACCATACAAATCTACTCCCATACTCATAAAAGTTAGACACATCAAACAAATAATTACTTCCAAACTCCAAAAAAGTTAGACCAAATCACGCCTCGATCGTTCTCTAACATTGCCTCGATCGTTCTTTAACATTGCCTCGATCGTTCTTTAACATTGCCTCCAGCGTTCTTTAACATTGCCTCCAGCGTTCTGTAACATTGCCTCCAGCGTTCTGTAACATTGCCTCCAGCGTTCTGTAACATTGCCTCCAGCGTTCTGTAACATTGCCTCGATCGTTCTGTAACATTGCCTCGATCGTTCTTTAACATTACCTCGAGCGTTCTCTAACATTGCCTCCAGCGTTCTCTAACATTCCCTTGCTCGTTCTCTAACATTTTCATTAGTTGGAGTCTTTGTGTTGCCTTCTTAGTGAGATTCTCTACGTGTTTCTTCAGGCTCAATTGTCAGTCTAGTTGTATTCCTAAAAAAATCTACTTCCATACTGATACTAGTTAGACACATCGATCAGATAGTTACATCCAAATCGCAAACATTTTACCCCAGAACACAAAAATTTAGGGTCATACTCAAAAAGTCGACCTTAAAACCATACAAATCTACTCCCATACTCATAAAAGTTAGACACATCAAACAGATAATTACTTCCAAACTCATAAAAGTTAGACACATCAAACAGATAATTACTTCCAAACTCCAAAACCCCCTTCCTATCATCATCATGTGCCACCCTCACTCTCTCTCTCTCTCTATCGCATATCCAAGCTAACTCAAGTCAAATAAAAATCATCACCAAGCCACACAAATTGACACATCATCACCATGTGCCACCCTCAACACTATCATCATCATCATCATCCACCCTCATCACCCCTTCCTATCATCATCATGTGCCACCCTCAACACTATCATCATGTACCACCCTCATCACTATCATCATCATGCGCCACCCTCAACACCAGCCCTTCATGTCCTATCATCATGTGCCACCCTCAACATCAAACCTTCCGGCTTGGACGGAGGAACTGTTTTCCATCAGTCGAGTAAATGAAACAAACCCCGTTACATATGTGTTGAAAGACGATAAGGGCGATGAGATAGAGGGGTCATTCTACACACCGAAAATTCAAAAAGTTGGAGACAAACTCATCATCCCTCCATGTCCTATCATCAAGCCACACAAAGTATCAACCAGCGAAATTCTCTCTCTCTCTCTCTCTTTCTCTCTCTCTCTCGCTCTGTCTCTCTCTCACATTCATGATAAACCAAACCAAAATAGGCTCATATTAAAAAAGTCGACCTAAAACCGTAAAATATTCCACTACAACACAGACCGCTAGACTGAACAGTACTATGAAAACAAACGTCCGTGAATCAAGCGCGCTTATAACACGAAGTCTCACATCCGACTAGTTTAAATATAATCTGGTAAATAAAAGTTAGGAGGCAAGGGCAGAAACCTAGGAGGTAAGGGCAGAAACCAAAGAGGCAAGGTCAGAAAACAAGGAGGGAAGGGCAGAAACCAAAGAGGCATGGTCAGAAATCTCGGAAGCTGTGTTAGAAAACAAGGAGGCGAGGGCAGAAACCTAGGAGGGAAGGTCAGAAACCTAGGAGGCGAGGTCAGAAACCTAGGAGGCGAGGTCAGAAACCTAGGAGGCGAGGTCAGAAACCTAGGAGGCAAGGTGAGAAAACAAGGAGGGAAGGTCAGAAATCTAAGAGGCGAGGGCAGAAACCAAAGAGGCAAGGTCAGAAATCTAGGAAGCTGTGTTAGAAAACAAGGAGGCGAGGGCAGAAACCAAAGAGGCAAGGTCAGACATTTTCATTATTTGGAGTCTTTGTATTACCTTCTTAGTGAGATTCTCTACGTGTTTCTTCAAAAAGCTACTCTCATTCTCATACTAGTTAGACACATCGAACCGTTCGTTATTTCTAAAGCCAAAAAAAAAAAAGTTTGGCCAAATCACTAACAATTTACCCACAGAACAAAATAAATATAGACTCATATTAAAAAAGTCGACCTCAAAACCATAAAAATCTACTCCCACACTCATCTAAAAGTTACACCAAAACCGCACGAGATTTGCACCGTGCAAAAACATGCACAAGTTTGACACGCGCACCAGTTTGGCACAATGCACATTCGGGCGTAACAATCAGCATTCGTAAGGGGCGTAACAATCAGCATTCGTAAGGGGCGTAACAATCATAAAAGTGATTTTTAAGTAAATTTTTTTTTGGTATGGGGATGTCTATTGGTGCATTGTGCCAAACTGGTGCGCGTGTCAAACTTGTGCATGTTTTTGCACGGTGCAAATCTCGTGCGGTTTTGGTGTAACTTTTAGATGAGTGTGGGAGTAGATTTTTATGGTTTTGAGGTCGACTTTTTTAATATGAGTCTATATTTATTTTGTTCTGTGGGTAAATTGTTAGTGATTTGGCCAAACTTTTTTTTTTTTTGGCTTTAGAAATAACGAACGGTTCGATGTGTCTAACTAGTATGAGAATGAGAGTAGCTTTTTGAAGAAACACGTAGAGAATCTCACTAAGAAGGTAATACAAAGACTCCAAATAATGAAAATGTCTGACCTTGCCTCTTTGGTTTCTGCCCTCGCCTCCTTGTTTTCTAACACAGCTTCCTAGATTTCTGACCTTGCCTCTTTGGTTTCTGCCCTCGCCTCTTAGATTTCTGACCTTCCCTCCTTGTTTTCTCACCTTGCCTCCTAGGTTTCTGACCTCGCCTCCTAGGTTTCTGACCTCGCCTCCTAGGTTTCTGACCTCGCCTCCTAGGTTTCTGACCTTCCCTCCTAGGTTTCTGCCCTCGCCTCCTTGTTTTCTAACACAGCTTCCGAGATTTCTGACCATGCCTCTTTGGTTTCTGCCCTTCCCTCCTTGTTTTCTGACCTTGCCTCTTTGGTTTCTGCCCTTACCTCCTAGGTTTCTGCCCTTGCCTCCTAACTTTTATTTACCAGATTATATTTAAACTAGTCGGATGTGAGACTTCGTGTTATAAGCGCGCTTGATTCACGGACGTTTGTTTTCATAGTACTGTTCAGTCTAGCGGTCTGTGTTGTAGTGGAATATTTTACGGTTTTAGGTCGACTTTTTTAATATGAGCCTATTTTGGTTTGGTTTATCATGAATGTGAGAGAGAGACAGAGCGAGAGAGAGAGAGAGAAAGAGAGAGAGAGAGAGAGAGAATTTCGCTGGTTGATACTTTGTGTGGCTTGATGATAGGACATGGAGGGATGATGAGTTTGTCTCCAACTTTTTGAATTTTCGGTGTGTAGAATGACCCCTCTATCTCATCGCCCTTATCGTCTTTCAACACATATGTAACGGGGTTTGTTTCATTTACTCGACTGATGGAAAACAGTTCCTCCGTCCAAGCCGGAAGGTTTGATGTTGAGGGTGGCACATGATGATAGGACATGAAGGGCTGGTGTTGAGGGTGGCGCATGATGATGATAGTGATGAGGGTGGTACATGATGATAGTGTTGAGGGTGGCACATGATGATGATAGGAAGGGGTGATGAGGGTGGATGATGATGATGATGATAGTGTTGAGGGTGGCACATGGTGATGATGTGTCAATTTGTGTGGCTTGGTGATGATTTTTATTTGACTTGAGTTAGCTTGGATATGCGATAGAGAGAGAGAGAGAGTGAGGGTGGCACATGATGATGATAGGAAGGGGGTTTTGGAGTTTGGAAGTAATTATCTGTTTGATGTGTCTAACTTTTATGAGTTTGGAAGTAATTATCTGTTTGATGTGTCTAACTTTTATGAGTATGGGAGTAGATTTGTATGGTTTTAAGGTCGACTTTTTGAGTATGACCCTAAATTTTTGTGTTCTGGGGTAAAATGTTTGCGATTTGGATGTAACTATCTGATCGATGTGTCTAACTAGTATCAGTATGGAAGTAGATTTTTTTAGGAATACAACTAGACTGACAATTGAGCCTGAAGAAACACGTAGAGAATCTCACTAAGAAGGCAACACAAAGACTCCAACTAATGAAAATGTTAGAGAACGAGCAAGGGAATGTTAGAGAACGCTGGAGGCAATGTTAGAGAACGCTCGAGGTAATGTTAAAGAACGATCGAGGCAATGTTACAGAACGATCGAGGCAATGTTACAGAACGCTGGAGGCAATGTTACAGAACGCTGGAGGCAATGTTACAGAACGCTGGAGGCAATGTTACAGAACGCTGGAGGCAATGTTAAAGAACGCTGGAGGCAATGTTAAAGAACGATCGAGGCAATGTTAAAGAACGATCGAGGCAATGTTAGAGAACGATCGAGGCGTGATTTGGTCTAACTTTTTTGGAGTTTGGAAGTAATTATTTGTTTGATGTGTCTAACTTTTATGAGTATGGGAGTAGATTTGTATGGTTTTAAGGTCGACTTTTTTTAATATGACCCTAAATTTGTGTGTTATGGTGGTAAAATCTTAGTGATTTATTTTGTTTTGGTTTACCATGAATGTGAGAGAGACAGAGAGAGAGAGAGAGAATTTCGCTGGTTGATACTTTGTGTGGTTTGATGATAGGACCTGAAGGGCTGATGATGGTGTTGAGGGTGGCACATGATGATGATAGGACATGAAGGGTGATGTTGAGGCACAAGATGCTAGTGTTGAGGGTGGCACATGATGCTAGTGTTGAGGGTGGCACATGATGATGATAGGACATGAAGGGATGATGGTGTTGAGGGTGGCACATGATGATGATAGGACATGAAGGGATGATGGTGTTGAGGGTGGTACATGATGATGATAGGACATGAAGGGATGATGGTGTTGAGGGTGGCACATGGCGTTAAGGCAGTCTCGAAAACGCTTATGGTAACATCAACTACACGCCCTTTTCTGTTAACCAAGGGGACCTCACTCTTGTTAATCAGACGACAGCTCCGGCAGCCAGTGTGGATGCCCAGGATGTTTCAGCAAAGTCACCGATTACCTATTCCAGCTTTGATCAAGGTTTTGTCAAAATGGAGGGCGGTTGTGTAGGAAACCCAGACGGTTAAAATTATCAGCATCCGGACAGTAATATATGATGTATTAATAAAATTGTGAAATATAGAATTTTGTTTTGCTTTACATTGAATGAGAAAGAGCGAGCGTCACTATTTAATATTAGCACACCTTACTAACCGACACATGATGATGTTGGTAGCGATAACACACACGACCAATAATCTTTCCCCAAGAACCGCTATCCTGGCACATGATGTTAGCGATACTACAATAACACACCTGTGTCAACCAACTCGTTTTACATGTTGCCTATTACCCGCCCCTCCACCTCACATGCCCACCGCCGGCGAATAATAATCGGTTTGAAACTTTGTGTGGTATGATGATGATGATAGGACATGAAGGGATGATGGTGTTGAGGGTGGCACTAAAAAAATGTAGTGCAAGATCCGCGACCCAATCAGTTACGAGATCGCCTATAATTTTAAATTTTCCCTTCATTTTACGTTTTTTTTTAAATATTGATTTTTCATAATTATGCCTCTACCTAACTTTAACTCTAAACACGGAGTTTCAGTTACATGCCTAACAATGACCGTCAGCATATTTTCCTAACAATGACCACAATTCCTTGACAATAATAAGCGATTTTTCCTAACAATAGCATTCCTCAAGTACCACTAGCCCAGTCAACAAAAGCTGCCATGTCATTCCAGTTTCTTGACTTAACATACAGTTTTCCGTCAGTATGTTAACTTATTTTTTTCATAGTTTTTATTATTTCGCCTTTTTTTAAAATCAGTTTTATCACATTTAACTATATTTCTTAACGTTTTGAAACATATTTTTTATTTATCACATACTCTTTTAAAATACTCTTTCACAAATTTCTAACACGAGCGAGGCGATCACCGGACACGGAGCGACGATCACCGGATTAGCACCGAGTCTCTATTGAATTTACCTGCGGTTAAGCTCTCAGAAACACAGGAGACCGTTCGACAAAACTAACCTTTCAATGTTATTGCTTGTCAGCATTTTTTTTACATGTTGCCTGTCACGTAGTAGACCCGTGTTCGAATCCTGAAGGGAGACTTTTTTTTTTTATTATTTTTAATAATTCTGAGTTTACTTTCACAAATACATATTTTTTAAATAATTCTGTTTACTTTCACAAATATACTCTTTTAAAATACTCTTTCATTTTCATCTAACACACAACGAGAGGCGATCACCGGATTAGCACCGAGTCTTTTGAATTTACCTGAGTTAAGCTCTCAGTGAACCATTTCGACAAACTGACGAACACCAAAAAAAAATTCCCCCCAAAAAAAAATTCCCCCCCCAAAAAAAATTATGAAGTTCGAAAAAATCGCGAATTCGAAAAAAAAAATATTTTTTTTTTTTTTTTTTTGGCACCGTTTTGGTGCAAAGTCGGTGCAAAGTCGGTGCCAAATCTATTGTATTTCGGTGCATGTTATTCCACTTTTCTGTTGAGTTCACAGCCACCTATACTACTCATATGTTGGACATGTGATGAGAAGAGATAATAACCGAATAGCAAAGCAAGCCATCATGTGGGAAACAACAGTTAAGAGGAAAAGAGGAAGACCCAGAGAGACAGTTACAACATTGATCAGAGAGGCAAGAGCAGCAGGAATTAGCTTCCTCAATGAGATAGAGTTGTTTGCACAGAACAGAGAAAGAGTATATGGGTCTATGCCCTAGGTACCGTCTATGGCTCGAAAGGTCAATATATATGTGTGTGTGTGTGTGTGTGTGAGAGATAGAGCTGCTTGCACAGAACAGAGAAACATTGCGAGATTGCGAAACTGCTAGAATTTTAAAAAAATTAGATAAGAGAAGGAGTATCTCGGTCTACGCCCTACGGGCCGGCTACGGCTCGAAAGGTCAATATATGTATACATATATATGTGTGTGTGTGTGTGTGTATGTGTGTGTGTTGTTTATTGTTCCAGCTGAGCGCCTTTTTGGCGGAAACGTCGTTCCACTTCTTTTTCCTCACAACCGTATAGCTGTTACCATACTACTTTTTCCTTCTTTTAGATTATCATTATTGTCATCAGCTTTACAGCAGCTTTACATTTCTATGCATCTTGAGGTATCTTTATTGCATTTACCCTTTACTATATAGTATCTTCACTCTTTGACGTCATCGATCTCTTTTCTCCTTGAATTTTTCCAGCTGTAAACGAAGGCACGGCATTGTTCCTTGGCATGACTTTTTTCTGGGCAATATATAGGATGTCATTGACATTGCTGTCCTTCATGGCAACACAGACCTCCCGAAGAGTGCAGGTCCGAGCTTCATTAGCAACGCGTAGAACAAACCTATACATCGTGGTGTGCTATTAAGCTGCAAAAACATAGTCTAGGATAGAATACAGTCAAAATATAGTCTAGAATAGAATACAGTCAAAATATAGTCTAGGATAGAATACAGTCAAAATATAGTCTAGGATGGAATACAGTCAAAATATAGTCTAGAATAGAATACAGTCAAAATATAGTCTAGAATAGAATACAGTCAAAATATAGTCTAGAATAAAATACAGTCAAAATATAGTCTAGAATAGAATACAGTCAAAATATAGTCTAGGATAGAATACAGTTAAAATATAGTCTATGATAGAATACAGTCAAAATATAGTCTAGGATAGAATACAGTCAAAATATAGTCTAGAATAGAATACAGTCAAAATATAGTCTAGGATAGAATACAGTTAAAATATAGTCTAGGATAGAATACAGTCAAAATATAGTCTAGGATAAAATACAGTCAAAATATAGTCTAGGATAGAATACAGCCAAAATTATAGTCTAGGATAGAATACAGCCAAAATATAGTCTAGGATAGAATACAGCCAAAATATAGTCTAGGATAGAATACAGCCAAAATACAGTCTAGGATAGAATACAGCCAAAATATAGTCTAGGATAGAATACAGCCAAAATATAGTTTAGGATAGAATACAGCCAAAATATAGTCTAGGATAGAATACAGCCAAAATATAGTCTAGGATAGAATACAGCCAAAATTTAGTCTAGGATAGAATACAGCCAAAATATAGTCTAGGATAGAATACAGCCAAAATATAGTCTAGGATAGAATACAGCAAAAATATAGTCTAGGATAGAATACAGCAAAAATATAGTCTAGGATAGAATTCAGCCAAAATATAGTCTAGGATAGAATACAGCCAAAATATAGTCTAGGATAGAATACAGTCAAAATATAGTCTAGGATAGAATACAGCCAAAATATAGTCTAGGATAGAATACAGCCAAAATATAGTCTAGGATAGAATACAGCAAAAATATAGTCTAGGATAGAATACAGCAAAAATATAGTCTAGGATAGAATACAGCAAAAATATAGGGAGGTAGCAGTGATTAACGAGTGTACGATAAGATGGGAGTGAGGTAATATCAATCGAGGGGAGATGAGAAGGGTTGAGTAAAATAGAATCATGGGGTCCACGGGTAGAAGGGTTAAGAAGTAAAGAGGATGAACACATTGTGACTCACGGGAATTGTAAGACACAATGTAGGAACGAGGCAAAAATGTAAAACGGGGTATGATTGGTTGAAGGGAGGAAAGGTTAGACAAAGGATAGGTTGGGAAGATCAATCGAGATGAGACGATGGCTCTATACGGACGGTTGTGTGTTTGTGTTGCAGCCGCTACCGTGAGCAGGGTTGGGTTAGTTCACCAAAAAAGTGATATAGTAAGTTAGTTGGGGTGTGGTCGCTACGTGGAACAGATCTATTTCCAGGAGCAGTGATAAGTAGAAGTGTCTTAGAGTAGTTGATAAGATAGTTGTGAAAGTTAGCAGCACCAACCATGTAGTGACAGTCAGTGAGAAGGTCTCACAAGGTATATTTCGTCAGAAACACGAAGTTAGAATATAGTTGTGCAAGTTAGCAGCAACGAACAATTTGGTGTCAATCCGTGAGTTAGTCTCACCAAGTTA